>SDWI01001345.1:95120-107164 GCA_009193005.1 Lamellibrachia luymesi
GTGTGTGTGTGTGCGTGTGCGTGTGCGTGTGCGTGTGCGTGTGCGAGAAAGATAAATTGAAAGAGAGATGGCGGGCGCACGCACGCACACGCACAGACACGCACGCAACCGCACACGCGCTTGCGCGCGCGCGCGCGCGCACACACACACACACACACACGCTGGTCACGACCCTAGGTGTGTAGAATGCCGTCCGTGCCCACTCGCAGGTATTTCAAAGACGCAGACCTCCACACGGACACGAGTCGCGGCGTAGACGTCGACGCCGGCGTAGTTCTTATAACGGATGTGACGTCACGCGACGCTGGCGAGTACGTGTGTGTGGCTGACGGGGACGATGACGTGTTGGCGGCGACAGCCTACTTACGAGTAGTAGACACCCTAACTAGGGAACCGGCGCCCGGAGGCCGTCAACAGTGTAACATTGGTAGGACGTCTTACAACTCTATCGCATTTTAACAATATGCAAAAAGATTTCCATCCAAGGCAAAAGTCCAGACGGCAAGCGGACAAGGAAGCCATTGGCTTATCGAGAGTCCAACATGTTTTCATCTATGTGTAACCCGCCCTCCTGAGATATATGTCAACTTTGTTTTTACACATATTCCAGCTGCTAGCATTTACACGATCTGTAGATAATTTGTTTCATTCATTTATCGTCCTCTGTGAGAACGACTACTTCCTGATATCCAATATCCACTGATCGTTTACTAATGTTACATCATGTCCTCTAGTTCTACTATCTTTCCTGGGTGAGAAATTGTTTCTATCAATATATTCATACCCATTCAATATCAATCATAAAAACTTCAATTTAATCTCCTCTTAACCTCCTTGTCTCTAGGATTGTTAAACCAAATTCTTTTAGGCGTTCTTCATAACAAAGGTCTCTCAGTTCTGGAAAAATTTTACTTGCTCTTCTCTGTATTAATTCAAGCGTATATATTTCCTTGTTACGATATGGTATCCAGACCTTCATACAGTATTATAAATGCGGCCTTACTATTGCTTTATAATTAGCTCTTTTCTTTATACGTTATATTTCTCCCAATCAGCCCAATCATGTTATTACCACTTGAAGCTGCAATATCACACTGCACTGAAACTTTCATATCAACACTTATAGATACTCATAAGTCCTATTCTTTTACGGTCGTACCTATAATAGTATCTCCCATTTTATAGTTTACATGTTTTAGAATTTACATTTCCCAAAATTTAATAACATCTGCGATTTTTCAGACCATTTAATTAATGTGTCTACATCGTTTTGTAAATGTTGTTTATCACCATTATTTCCAGCACTGTCTTCTAATCGTCCAACCTTGTCTCGTACGCTTTGTTTACTCTTAACATATGCATAAAAAGTGGTTTCTAATTTTTATATTACATGCTAATTTTCTTTCAAACACCCTCGCTTTCCTCCTCACCCCTTCTATCACTACCTCTTTCGTCGGTTCCCTTCCGTCATATTCAGTCCTGTAGCCGTGTCACTTGGCAGCATGTTGTCCACCTCCATCTTGCCCGTCACCTCTCCCTACTGTCTCCCGGTTACCTTGCGCTCCTGTCGCCTCCCGTCGCCTCCCTCCCCGTCTCCTTCGCTTCCGTCTCCTTCGTTTCCGTCTCTTTCGCTCCCGTATCAGTCCCCCTTCTCCTTGCTTCTACTCTGTCACATTACCTTCTCTCAGCCTCCTCCCAGGCTGAGGTGAGCTCTCCCAAGCATCTCTCCCCACTTTATCATCCACTGTCGCCACCGGAACCACTGGCACAACCGACCTCTTCCCTTCCCACCAGAGCCACAACGAACTGCCTCAGCCGTTCCATCTCCACCTCTAGTCCCTTCATCTTCGCACATCTCCTACACCAAAAACTTGAACTATCCGCCTGAACCTCAGCCCAGGACTTCTCACAACCGGACTTGACGAAGTCCACGCAGTTGCTACATGTCTCGTGTACAAGTGCCTGGTGGTATTTACCCACAGTGCCAACCCCAAGTCTTGAGTGATCCACACATGTAAGACTGGTAAAGGAAATCCGTTAGACCACAAAAGAACCCGTATGATTGTCTGCCTGCATACTATTTGGGTTTGTCGTTAAACCGAAAAATACCGGTCATGTGCGTGTTTGTAGTCTGAACTAGCAGGACGTCTTAGGTAATATATTAATCTTGAATTATATTGATTTAATTGTTAATTATTTGTTAATTTTGTTAGTGATGCTTTTTGCAGTGACTGTGTTTACTCTTAATAGATATTCATGTACTTGACCGTTTGTGAAACGTCATAGCAATGTTAAGCGCGCGCACACGCACGCACGTACGTATGCATATACAACTCATCTTTTTTGTTTTTATATCAGTTTGTGAGTGCGGGCGTGCATATGTGCGTGCGTGCGCTCGTGCGCTCGTGCCTGCGTGTGTGGATATTTGCATGGCTACATGTACAGTATGTATAAATATTACACAGAAATAACGCACATGAAGTATGAATGGAGGAGCAAGCCGAATGGTGCTTGCTCCACATTATGCCTACAACTCCTCACACACAGCGTTCGGCCGTACCCCGACTGATGCGAGCAAGAGCGCCGGCCGTAACCACGTGTTCCGGTGTTCGCCCGCCGACAGCACGGGCCGGGTGACCTGGTGGAAGGATGGCAGCCAACTAACCACGACCGGACGCATCCGCGTCCTCCTCAATGGCTTCCTCAGGATCCGTCGACTGACGCTGGGCGACTCAGGAGTCTACACGTGCGTCGTGCGGCCCAAGTTCGGTGGGGACTGTTCGGACGGTGTTACCGCTCAGTTGGCCGTCATTCTAGGTTAGTTATTATGATAACAGTAATAAAACTGATATTAGTAACAACAGTAATAATATTAATAATAGTGATATTAGTAATACTAGTAACACTAGTAGTAATAATAATAACAATAATATTCGTTCGGTCGGTCGGTCTGTCGGTATAAGTGTTTTCAAATAATTGCAGATTGTGGGCGAACAGTTGAACCAGGGAGGCGTCCTGTGGCCTCACGACGGCATCAAGGGAGGATAGTAGTTGGTACCGATGCGCCCCGCTGGGCGGCACCATGGCAGGTGGCATTGCGCAGACGTCAGCCGCCAGGGAGTTTCTTGTGTGGCGGCGTTCTCATCGAACACAGGTCAGTCCCAGAATCGGACTCAAGTTCATGTGGTTTAGAACTTTAGATATGTGAAATATGGTGATTGGCCATGCCATCCTTAAATCCAAGATGGACGTCATAAACACTGTTCAAAATAATATTGCCATGGCCAAATATCTCTCAACTCTCACGCATATAAGCCGGGAGACTAGGTTTGCATTAAATGTCTCGGTCTCATAGCCGAGGTCTGAAATCTGACGCATATTTTCACAATTTTGTTGTTGTTACGATGAATGAGACACATTATCTATTTGTGGTCTCAGGTGTCAGTAATATCCGCCATTTACCGAATAACGTGTGAAACGCAGTCAGTGATTGGTCAACAACTGAGCATCAACCAATGAGATGTCCTGTTAGAAAGCAATGTAGGCACGTGTTGAAGATGAGCTTTTCTTTACTTCTGGAAAAAAATGTGTCGTCACAGGTTTCCAAATGCTCTTGAAATTCACTGGGGTCCATAGCTGGGGGAAATGTCTCACGTCTAAGAACCCTCGAGGGCTTAACAGCTATGTGGCCATACACCTTTGTGTTGCTATGGTGATTATCTAAAAAGTGGTATGTTAACGTTTCCCCAATAAAAGATTTTCAAAAAATCCAACAAATCAATCAACGATTTCCAGAAAGAAATGTTAAACACACCATTTTCCTGGCTTTTCACACGCTCCCTGTTTGATCACTCCACAGGTGGGTGCTGACCGCTGCCCATTGCTTCATGGCCGTGTCTAGCACCCGGACTGTCCAGCCCGAGGACGTCCTTGTCGACGTGGGAGAGAGTGACCGCGGCGTCAGGGAGCCGGAGCAGGTGAGGACGGTGGACGACGACGAGTGTAACTTACTCTAAGAGTGTGTACGTGCGTGCGTACGTACGTGCGTGCGTGATTCGGTTATTAACCAATGACACGAAGAACCTAATTTTCAAGTCTGAAGTTTTTTGGACGGCGCAAACATATTTCAAGCCATAAAAATGTGGCCAAATCTGCCAAAGGCTTGCAACAACAAAACATTTTCTGGTAATACCAGTGATATTTGTATGTGAGATATATGAGTTCATGTGCAGAATGATGTTGCCCCGACAGGTGACATTAGGCATCGATATGATCATCTCACATCCGTCTTTCAACGAGTCGACCTTCGACAACGACATAGCTCTGTTGCAGCTGGAGAACCGGGTCCAGGTATGGCAAAACTAAACTGTTTCAAGAACTGGAAGACTATAGTTAGCATCCTCGCCGCCAGGGGTTCTGACTACCTCAGTACCCCTGGTGGATTAACCTGCTGAAACGTGGAACTTACTGTTGCTGAGTTACACAATAGCGGCCGTCCCTAAAATCTTGGGGGCTCGTCTAGTTCGATAAAACACGTCGACCAAGACAGGAATTGGGACGAAGTACAAATGATTCAGACTACATCTACATATGGTGTGGGATAAACGGACAAATCCACGTTTCAACAGTTCGATCTGTCGGGGGTACTGAAGTACTACAACCACCCCTGGCTAGCGAGGATGATAGATATGAAAGCCGCCTAAAATAGTGACACCACTAGAGAGCCGGAGACTAATATTATGAGACCATGTAGATTATTTTTAATGCTGAATGGATATGAAGATTGAGATATTGCTAGTAGTATTTTTTTGCAAATGTAAACAAGCATATATGAACAATTGCCATAATCTCGACAAGCCAACTTGTCTACTTGTCATCTGGCTATTGTGGCGTTGGATGGCAGCCTTGTTAAATATTTGCTAAATATATCTATGCGCACCCTCGCGGTGCAGCAAATATATCATAATATGATAACAATCAAGTGCATAATACACAAATTAAATTCCCACAAATACCGTTAGTTTAAGTGGACCAAAAGAAGGCATTTGATAGAGTACAAATGGAACTAGCGTTAGGAGTTAACTGTCCACAGAACACGTAAGTCCATGAATGACTGTCTCACCCGTGTCACCCATAGTTCTCCAACTACGTACGGCCGCTGTGTCTGGCGTCGCGACAGTTCCAGGAGGACCATTTCTTGCGTCCCAACCGGACGGGGACCGTGACCGGGTGGGGCCAGCTGAGTCCCCACAGGAACTCACCCTTGGCGTCCGCTCTACAGGTAAGTCAAGAAACTATTGGACTGATTCCAGGAGTTGGAACGTGTGCTTATGCGTGTGTGTGTGTGTGTGTGTGTGTGTGTGTGTGTGTGTGTGTGTGTGTGTGTGTGTGTGTGTGTGTGTGTGTGTGTGTGTGTGTGTGTGTGCGTGTGTGCATGCGTTGTGTGCGCGTGTCAGTGCAAGATGTCACAACATCACACCGTGGTCCTTGTCGTGTCCAGGAGATCCACGTGCCGTACGTGAACGAGAGCGTGTGCGCGGCCTCGACCCCTTACTCCGTCACACGGAACATGTTCTGTGCGGGCCACCGCCAAGGACAGGGTGTGGGACAGGACGCATGTCAGGGCGACGGCGGCGGACCAATGAGGTGAGTTGGCGCTAGTACTGGTGACAATGTTAACGACAATAATGAAAGGAGGAGACGGCGGAATAGGATGAATGTACTGACTAGGCTGATCTGTGATTATGACTATTGTGTGAATGACTACTCATGCAATACTGCTGCTGCTGCTGGTGTTGTTGTTACTGCTGCACCACCACCAACAAACACTTCCACATCAACAACATATATGCCTAATAACAACAATAACAACAACAAAAACAATGATAATAACGGTACCCACATAGCTTGTAATAAATGTATACTTTAAACCGATGACACACACGCACGCATGCACCCACATAAACATACACACACGCTAACACGCGCACACACACTCACACACACACACACATGCACACAAACACACACACACACGCACGCGCACGCGCACGCGCACGCACACGCACACGCACACACACGGCACATTTGCAATTGAACCACGTTGACGTGTATGTAACCACATTTCTAATGACACGTGCTTGTCGTTACCCAGCATGCCGCACGACGGGAAGCACTATCTGGTCGGCCTCGTGAGTTGGGGAGAGGGCTGCGGTGCCAAGGACAAGTTCGGCTTCTACACCAAAGTGGCCAATTTCTACTCGTGGATCTTGCGCTCTATTGGCGCTGGCGGATAGCGCGTCACGGTCTTTAACAAAGACAGGTCATGTTTCATGTGCGCGGTCCGTATCAAGTCCAGGCACTTATCCAGTTGCCAATTATCGACTGTAGCATTATGGAATCTTTGCTGCCAATTTTATTAAACATTAATCTGCCTGTTGTGATTATGCAAATTCCACAATTTGTTGCTTGAAACAACTTTATATATGTTTATGTTTATCATAGTTATGTGCAATAAACTATGTTACCTATAATACAATCATCCGAAATCTTAACTGTAAGAGTAAACCAACTTCCGGCGCACATTCACTACTAAATATGAAGAAACAATTCGTTATTGTTTGTATATATAATATAAGATTGTTCATGTTATTACTGCCTATTGTATAAATATATAACGCACGCGCGCGCACGCTCGTGTTATGGTATTGTTTTAGAAATTAAAATACAGTAGATTGGTAATCATACATATTACATTTTGTCAATAGTACTTCATGAACTGTTTTTTCGTACATACTAAAGATATCTGTAATATATTTGCAAATAAACAAATAAAATATTACTGTTATTCACATTCGTTTCAACATTACAGTGCCATTTACCGATAGAAGATAAACTTTATTCTCGCATTCCTCATTTTTGTGTTTATGGAACTGAAGTTGTTAGTTTTGACTTTATTGAGTAATTACGTTACATTTGGATTAGAAATGTTTATTTGTATTTACAATTATTACCACGCAGTTTCGATAATGAAAGTGCTGTGTGCTACACGTGTTTACAGCCGAGATTCATAGTAGACCGGGAGTCTATATTGGACCCTTTAAAGGCCACCTGGAACCTGTACATATTACACACGTTGAACATACCCTTTAATAACGATTAATGCGTGGCCAGATACGCCTAGCTTGTTACATTAAACCTGATCAATTCCGTGCAGGTGTACAATACGAAATGCATCAATGATATATCTCGTCATCAAATTGATTCTTTCCTTAAGTGTGTCACCGATAATATGGCCTATTGCGGAAATAACTGCGGTCGATCAACTGCGTCATAAAAAGCGGCGGGGAAGACTTGACTACGTCAACACGAAATCGTCTTAGTGAAAATAGTTTAATGGTAGTGCTGTGACTAACTGTTCCGGGTCTGGAACGGAAGCCGCTGGTTCCAATACGCACATGGAACCGTCACATTACTTAGGGTCTATCAGTAATGAAGTCACACATTCTTGAAATTCTAATCTCAGCTTGGTGTCTAATTGTACACATGTAACACTGACGTTCAGCTTGCCATCCAGGTAACGTTTCAATTAATCTGGATTCTGATCTGGGGCAAATATATTTGCCTTCCATCTTCTCTATGCAACAGCCACTATACCGTCATTCTTTCGTCCGCTACGGTGCCTCAGATTTATTTATATTTAGCATGATAGCATCGGGGAAAACATGGACTTTCACGATAATATGATATATTTTGAAAATTATCTCGACACGGTACATTTGCGAATTGCATCCCCCCCCCCGTAGCCGTCCGAAGCGGAGTAGCACAGCTAATCAGACAATTTTTTATTATTTTATATGTCTTGTGCATTTAATTAGTTAGTGTTTCATATTAAGCATTGGGCGAAATGTGTTTCCGTAAACTTAAACCCGCGTCTGTGGGATGACATATCATATTCCTGTACATATGCTATTAAGTTAACTACTCAGAGTTTCCGATTTGTATTAACCCTACGGGCTATGATCAAACGGGGACCATTCCTATATAAAAAAACATCACGATCGGAGACATAAATTATTTTAATAATGCTAATTTAATATGGAAGTTTTTATTTTCCCATATCATTTAACAGTACGCGTGCACGTTGACAGTCGCTGGGAAGATTCATTTGGGCTGTCGCGTGTTCTAAGATTAACAAAGGTTTAATTATCGACAAATAGGCCGACTAAGGCTGGCCTCTCACGATTTGTCTCGACCACGCCCACAGAAGACAACATCTTGACGACACAGCTCTTAGATGAAACAAATAAACTTGAAGGGACACACGTTGAAATGGGTTAGCGACCTAAAGGAATGGACTGGAATCATTTACACAGAATGGGGAATTAAGACGCTCTCTAAATCCCTCTAGACCGGACCAACAGGGAAGTGAACCTCCCGTGTTGTTTTCCTCCAATCTGTACTTTGCACTCATTGAAGCAGCCCGGAACATAAACAAACCCGATCAGAGTAGTAGTGGTTCTCGGGTTACATGCAGTACATAATGGCGACGTTTCATTCAGTTGAGAAACTATCGCCGCCTTCGTCATTGTTTTTGACGGTGTTATTGGCGTTTCAATTGGTCTATCCGACTGATGGCAGTGAGAACACCCCGTCTTTACTCGGTATGTGTATCGCTGTGATTGTGTGGTCACCAGGCTGCTCATTACAGATGCAGGATGTCCAGTCTGACATCGGATGAAAACAGTATACAACGCTGTGGACTACCGAGCAGCTGTCACTGGGATCCTGGGGCACGGTCAGAAACAAATAGCTAGATAACAGTCTAGACTAGATAGCCGAAGTAGTAGTTATTAGCTTTTAAAACATCACTTTTAGCACCCATGGTCTACATCTCCATCCGGTTCCGGTTGCGCGCGCACCTCCCCCTACGACAGCTCCATCTAGCGACTAACGCGCGCGTGAGCGCGCGCAGCACGCGCGCAGCACGCGCGTGCAGCGCGCGCCGCACGCGCGCGCGCGAGTTTTCCTAACCGCTAAGATCTGTATTACCCCACGCTACCCTATACGCGTAACAATTGACGCGACACTACCCTATATTCGAGTCGCTGTTANGGTCTACAGGCGAAACACCTCAGCAAGAGCATACGAGAAAAAGAACAGTTACGCGCAGAATGGAATAAACAACGATATTCAATAATGTATGCGTTAGTTGCTGTTAAATATCGCGACCCAACCCTACATAAGTAGTAGTTATTAGCTTTTAAAACATCACTTATTTACACCCATGGTCTACATCTCCATCCGGTTCCGGTTGCGCGCGCACCTCCCCCTATGACAGCTCCATCTAGCGACTAACACGCGCTCGAGCGCGCGCGTGCCGCACGCGCGCGTGCAGCGCGCGCGTTCTCGTAACCACTAAGATCGGTATTACCCCACGCTACCCTATACGCGTAACAATCGACGCGACACTACCCTATATTCGAGTCGCTGTTATAATCGGTGTTGATGTAACTCGATATCCGACGGACTATGAACGGAGTCGTTTATCGACGGGCAACCTCGTAGAGTGAAATATGGGTTACAGTGACTGTTAAACGAGCTGCATTCCGTTGCAATGCTCCATATGGGATTTAGCGGTTGTGGAAATTTAACGGAGTAATAAATATAATGAACTTTTTGTATTAGGAAGGATCGTGTGATATTATTGCGAACGTGCGTAAAAACAACAGACATGTATTAACGATACAAAGCAAAATTTAATAGAGGGAAAGATACATAAAAGTGAATCGACATCAAAAAGTTCATGCATTAATGAGACAAAGCAAAATTTAATAGAGAGAAAGATTACGAATAAAAGCGAATTAGAATCAAAAAGTTATTGTTCGTTTAATAAGGCGCGAATCTCACGCGAAGCAGTTTGCCGTGACGACCTCGATGACGGCGGATTTGCAATGGAGGTCGCTGAATCGGAGCCGGGGGCGAGAAGTCGTCGCCATCGTCATCGTTGTCGGGTATCCAATCCTCTCGTTTTGTTGCTTGTTCGTCACCCTCCGTTCTTTTGAATGCGTACTTTTCTGTTAGTTCATTCATGACAGACACCCAATGAAGTCGAGTACGTGTCAATTGTTCTATTATGGTTAACACAGCAGGTCGCGTCGACAGTGTTTTCTCCAACAACTTGCCGCACTTCACGAGGGCGCGTTGGATGCTTACCTCCATAAGCTCCTTCATCACGGCTTGCCAGAGGAGGCAGTGAGCGCTGTGAGAAAAAAAAAAGAAGAGATATAGTCGAATACGAGAAAAAACAACACATCATTATAGACTAAAAAATAAACTTACCGAAGACAGAACTCTGCGACGAATACCTCCTCTCTTAAAGTTTTGCAATGACAAAATATTGAATACAACATAGACTAGAAATAAACTCACCGAAGATCGGTCTCCGTCGTTATAGACTAAAAAATAAACTTACCGAAGACAGAACTTTGCAGCGAATACCTCCTCTCTTAAAGTTTTGCAACGACAAAGTATTGAATACAACATAGACTAGAAATAAACTCACCGAAGATCGGTCTCCAGAGTGAATCGGCGGATTTGCAATGGAGGTCGCTGAATCGGAGCCGGGGGCGAGAAGTATAAAAAATAAACTTACCGAAGACAGAACTCTGCAACGAATACCTCCTCTTTTAAAGTTTTGCAATGACAAAGTATTGAATACAAGAAAAAACAACAACATATCATTATAGACTAGAAATAAACTCACCGAAGATCGGTCTCCATATCGAATCTCTCTTGGAGGACATCACGCACGAATGCTAGTTCTGTATTGCTATTACATCGACGCAAAGCGGGTATGCTCTCTAGAATTGCTTTGGGAAAACAAGCGGTACATTTCGCAGAGAGTTAAGGCGAAAGAAAAAACAACATATCATTATAGACTAGAAATAAACTCACCGAAGATCCGTCTCCATATCGAATCTCTCTTGGAGGACATCACGCACGGTGATTACATCAGCGATGTAACATTTTACGTACTGATACGTAAGAAGAATAATACTGATGATGACTGATACGATCGCTGCGATAGCACGTGAAATTAGAAGGAATGACGGCAACATGTTGACGACGATGACGAGAACACGACGGGAGTGGTATATATAGGGGAAATATTGTTGATACGAACGCGACGGTAGTTCTATCTATAGAACTGATAGATAAGAACGTCTGGCGAACGGACAAAAAATCGAGGTGACAGCACTCGTTTATGTAATGCGGTGAATGCGTGTTTTAACACAAGTATGGATCGCCCGGTCCGTTTTAAAGGTTCTAATAGCTATTTGTCTAATTTCTATGCGTGTAGAATACGCGTATGGGGTAGAGAATTTNATACGAACGCGACGGTAGTTCTATCTATAGAACTGATAGATAAGAACGTCTGGCGAACGGACAAAAAATCGAGGTGACAGCACTCGTTTATGTAATGCGGTGAATGCGTGTTTTAACACAAGTATGGATCGCCCGGTCCGTTTTAAAGGTTCTAATAGGGTTAGGGTTAGGGTTAGGGGCAAACTGTTATTTTGCAGATGGGTCATTTCTTAAATTTTTTGGTTGTCTCTTTTATCGCTTGTAACTTCGTCAATTTTCGTCCCACAGAAATGTCGTTAACACCTTCGCATTTCTGAGACGATTGCCTTTCCAACTGTTGTGTCAGATTTAAAATTGAAGTGAGATTTTAATTTAAAATTTTAATCGCGTTTCAAAGTATGCCCTTAATCTAGAAATAATGCTTTAAAAACGACGACGACGTCCAGAGGATGTCAAAAAGACTTGCTCAAACTGCATTGGCCGAGTTGCGTGCAGGTTCGCTTCTGGGGAGTCGGGGTTAGAGGGTGGGGGGGGGTTGGCGTGTTAACGGTTAGCGAACTGTTGCTGTTGAAAAATGCAAAGAAATCGGAATTTCGAAAGTTTTTGCTCACACGAGATGTGCAGTACGCTTTTTGCAACGCAGGAGATAGAAATCCCGTTTAGCGTGTCACATGCCG
>SDWI01001345.1:114850-126341 GCA_009193005.1 Lamellibrachia luymesi
GACATTGGTTTCGCCTCTGGGGGACAAGCGATTCGGAAAACGTAACCCTAACCCGTTCTGATAATGCATTTGTTTGATAGGTGTGGCGTCGAATGCTTTCCACGTGAAATGTGACTCGACAGGTGGATGGGCATGAGATTCGGCAATCCGCAGGTGTGAAGGAAGATTTTTAAAAAAAAATTGAGAAAATTACAGGCGTTTTTTCGTCGAAATACTATAGCATTGGGAGTAGTAAAATTGGGAAAAAACGCAAAGTGTCATTCCGATTTGAAATCTGACGAGACATATGCAGTGGCAATCGTCGGAGGGTTGGCACTGGTGGCACAGCCATGTAATCGCGAAAGATTTACATCGTGAATTTTTCTGGTTGTCGTCGAGAAAATGGCTTGTAAGTTTTTCGATTTGCTCGCATTTCGCATCGTGCGCGACGCCGACGTGGAATGTGTAACGCAGTTGGTCGTGCATGCACGCACGCATAACGCCGTTGCTAGGCAGGAGATAGGCGATTTTTTGAAGAATATATTAAAAAAAGTATGCGTATAAATTGAGTGTATCATGTTATGTGCAGGATGGCTGCTCTGTCGACGTACGATGATGTGGTGAAGTTGGTGAGCGGTAGTCTTTGCGTACTCCTCTAGGTGGAGACATTTGCTATTGAAATTGCGATTGGAAATCTCACATCTAATTGAGATCTGACGTGACAGGTGGAAAGGCTACAGTCTCAGGAATGCGATGGTGTCAACGAAATGTCCGTGGGACGAAAATCGACGAAGTTACAGACCATTTTCCATCTACACCTCCATAGCCATACACATACACTACTAGTAAAATGGGTTTTTTTTTATTTGAAATCTGACGTGACAGTTGGAAGGGCAATCGTCTGGCGAATGTGGAGGTATCAACGACATGCCAGTGAGACGAAAATTGACGAAGTTACAGGCCATTTTGCTGAAATTCGCGTCATAATTATGCTTAAAAAGCTATTAGAAGCTTAAGTAGCAGATCAATGTGAAATGTTTCTTGAATATGGCAACAGGGGTCTTTGGCAAGCTCTGTATGACAATATATGTCTTGTGGCACACTCTATATGGCAACAGGGGTCTTTGGCAAGCTCTGTATGACAACATATGTCTTGTGGCACACTCTATATGGCAACAGGGGTCTATGGCAAGCTCTGTATGACAACATAATACTTGTGGCACACTCTATATGGCAACAGGGTCTTGTGGCACACTCTGTATGGGAACAGGCGTCTTGTGGCACACACTATATGGCAAAAGGGGTCTTTGGCAAGCTCTGTATGACAAAATTTGTCTTGTGGCACACTCTATATGGCAACAGGGGTCTTTGACAAGCTCTGTATGACAACATATGTCTTGTGGCACACTCTATATGGCAACAGGGGTCTTTGACAACCTCTGTATGACAACCGATGTCTTGTGGCACACTCTATATGGCAACAAGGGTCTTTGGCAAGCTCTGTATGATAACATAATATTTGTGGCACATTCTATATGGCAACAGGGGTCTTTGGCAAGCTCTGTATGGCAACATATGTCTTGTGGAACACTCTATATGGCAAGAGGGGTCTTTGGCAAGCTCTGTATGGCAAAATATGTTTTGTGGCACACTCAATATGGCAACAGGGGTCTTTGGCAAGCTCTGTATGACAACAGATGTCTTGTGGCACACTCAATATGGCAACAGGGGTCTTTGGCAAGCTCTGTATGACAACATATGTCTTGTGGCACACTCTATATGGCAACAGGGGTCTTTGGCAAGCTCTGTGTGGCAACATATGTCTTGTGGCACACTCTATATGGCAACAGGGGTCTTTGGCAAGCTCTGTATGACAACATATGTCTTGTGGTACACTCTATATGGCAACAGGGGTCTTTGGCAAGCTCTGTATGACAACATATGTCTTGTGGCACACTCTATATGGCAACAGTGGTCTTTGGCAAGCTCTGTATTGCAACATATGTCTTGTGGCACACTCTATATGGCAACAGGGGTCTTTGGCAAGCTCTGTATGGCAACATATGTCTTGTGGCACACTCTATATGGCAACAAGGGTCTTTGGCAAGCTCTGTTTGGCAACAGATGTCTTGTGGCACACTCTATATGGCAACAAGGGTCTTTGGCAAATTCTGTATGGCAGCATATGTCTTGTGGCACATTCTATATGGCAACAGGGTCTTTGGCAAGCTCTGTATGGCAACAGATGTCTTGTGGCACACTCTATATGGCAATAGGGGTCTTTGGCAAGCTCTGTATGGCAACAGATATCTTGTGGCACACTATATATGGCAACAGGTGTCTTTGGCAAGGTCTTTATGACAACAGATGTCTTGTGGCACACTCTATATGGCAACAGGGGTCTTTGGCAAGCTCTGTATGGCAACATATGTCTTGTGGCACACTCTATATGGCAACAAGGGTCTTGTGGCACACTCTATATGGCAACAAGGGTATTTGGCAAGCTCTGTATGACAACAGATGTCTTGTGGCACACTCTATATGGCAACAGGGGTCTTTGGCAAGCTCTGTATGACAACATATGTCTTGTGACACACTCTATATGGCAACAGGGGTCTTTGGCAAGCTCTGTTTGGCAACAGATGTCTTGTGGCACACTCTATATGGCAACAGGGGTCTTGTGGCACACTCTATATGGCAACAGGGGTCTTTGGCAAGCTCTGTATGGCAACAGATGTCTTGTGGCACACTCTATATTGCAACAGGGGTCTTTGGCAAGCTCTGTATGGCAACAGATGTCTTGTGGCACACTCTTTATGGCAACAAGGGTCTTCGGCAAGCTCTATATGGCAGCAGGGGTCTTGTGGCAAGCTCTATATGGCAACAGATGTCTTGTGGCACACTCTATATGGCAACAGATGTCTTGTGGCATGCTCTATATGGCAACAGGGGTCTTGTGGCAAGCTCTATATGGCAACAGGGTATTGTGGCAAGTTTTATGGGCAAAGAGAGTCGTGGCATGTATAACCATCAACTTCCCAATATTCAACAGCTTCCAATGCCTGTGTATTTGTCTATATTTTTCATTCTCTGCAAGTATTGGCTAACTGTGATGCATACCAATTATGGTAATAAGTAAGTAAAAAATCAAAATGTCAATTAAGAATAAGTAATGGGTATTTAATATACTATTTTAACTAATATTAAAATATGTGTTTGCAGTTGTTTTTTAGATAAGATATAATACAAAAATCTAGTATGCTGAACTTGTGTCTGTTGAACTTTGGAAGTATATAAAATGACTGTATTGGTCAATGGTGCATGACATGGAATTAAGCTGCCTGATTTTAATGAAAGTTCTTGGATTTACAAGAAATCTTCTTTATATTGTGAACTCAACTGACCAGGCTTCAAGTGATTGTTGACCAGGCTTCAAGTGATTGCTGACCAGTGAAGGCAACATATGGAATGCCAAATAATTGGTTTAGCCAGAGAAGATTGATGTTGTCAGGTTAATTGATTTCAGCCGTACCAGTTAATTGGTCATTCTAGGTCTCGATTTCTGAGCCCTAGTGCTAAATTATTCAGTTATATATGGTTGGAATGTGACACAGGGGCAGGTAGATTGAGTTACTTGCATTGTTACCTGTAGGTACATTGGCTGATGTTACCTGTAGGTACATTGGCTGATGTTACCTGTAGGTACATTGGTTGATGTTACCTGTAGGTACATTGGCTGATGTTACCTGTAGGTACATTGGCTGATGTTACCTGTAGGTACATTGGCTGATGTTACCTGTAGGTACATTGGCTGATGTTACCTGTAGGCACATTGGCTGATGTTACCTGTAGGTACATTGGTTGATGCTACCTGTAGGTACATTGGCTGATGTTACCTGTAGGTACATTGGTTGATGTTACCTGTAGGTACATTGGCTGGTGTTACCTGTAGGTACATTGGCTGAGGTTACCTGTAGGTACATTGGCTGGTGTTACCTGTAGGTACGTTGGTTGGTGTTACCTGTAGGTACGTTGGTTGATGTTACCTGTAGGTACATTGGCGGGTGTTACCTGTAGGTACGTTGGCTGATGTTACCTGTAGGTACATTGGTTGATGTTACCTGTAGGTACATTGGCTGATGAAGTGAAGCATCAGCCTTGAGTTTAGATAACAGTTCAATGTAAATAATTGTATCTAGACTGGTCGACAGCCCATCAACCCAGTGTTAGCACTGGTTACCTGGGCACTAAATTACCTGTGCACAAGATTACCTGGGCACCTGCAGGTGATACTTTATATGATGCTAGTGTATTATATAACTCTGTCAGTGCCACCGTCTCCAGCTTACAACTTTTATATTCATTACAATATTCAGAAACATTAACTAATGAAATGGAATATTGCTGTAGAAGCAAATTATTACTAGTGTTATTAAATGACTGTCATGTGACTGTCAGGTGTTTGTGGAATGTCAAGAGAGTCCAGTCAAAGCAACTAGATGGGTGACTATCAGGGACGGATCTAGAATTTGACCAATGGGGGGCACAGTCACCCATCCAAGAGGGTCATCCAAGGGGGTCATGGGGAATGCATTTACTTTTCTTGAAGTTATGTATTCCCATGGATTACGTTGTGAAAGTATGATCAGGAGGATGATTTGTGAACTACCTTGGATAATTGTATCATCATATTATTATTAAATTAACAAAACAAAATAAGATCAAGGAACCCAAGGAAATGTTTACTGTATTAATGTAGTGTACGTATATGCATTGCTAGTGTGCATCAATCAGTAACAGTTCAATGATTGCTCAGAGGATTGATGAAAAGCATTCTTCTTGGGTGTTTCCTGCTGTAATTGTCAACATTTGCCTGGAAGGCGAGTTTGATGTCCTTGTGTACATGAAGTAGCACCAATGCATTAAGTTTGATGTCCTTGTGTACATGAAGTAGCACCAATGTATTAAGTTTGATGTCCTTGTGTACATGAAGTAGCACCAATGCAAAAAGGCTATCCTAGTGCATGGTACTCTGCTTTACGGTTTTCATCAGTTTTAGTTCAGAATCAGCTCCACTCCAGCACATTTAACTGTTATTAGCAACAGCAGTGAAACATGTGGAAAAGATTTTGGTACATGTCGCTGTACGTTGCACTCGTTGTTTCCTCTAGGTTATGGGGCTTTATTTCTTCTAATGAATCCCATTTCTTCTTCCACAGAGTTCAGCTGGCATGGACATTGGGGATGACAGGTCATGACAATATCATTATTTGAGTTTGGTTATGTTAGCATCTGTCAGCTTGCCCACTGTATTGGGCAGAGGCGTCAGGCCGAGCACAGCCTTCCCTATGATCGCACTGAATCTCGTGTCAAATTCATGGAGAAGGTGGTTTAGAAATGGTAGGAATACTAAGCGTCGCCATTATATTTCTGGGGTATCTGCCTCTACATTGTATATCATGGTCTGCCTCCTAAAGCCCCTTGAGATTGAGACCATATCTTCAGTCATTTTGTAGATGTCACTGATTTGCACATTTCGTCAGATGTCGATAAATACACCAGAGTGACTTATTCGTAGGCCTGGAGAACATCCTGTGTAGAACCCTGGAGCAGCTTGCTGAGGTCTATGGTGGAGAACATCCTGTGTAGAACCCTGGAGCAGCTTGCTGAGGTCTATGGTGGAGAACATCCTGTGTAAAACCCTGGAGCAGCTTGCTGAGGTCTATGGTGGAGAACATCCTGTGTAGAACCCTGGAGCAGCTTGCTGAGGTCTATGGTGGAGAACATCCTGTGTAGAACCCTGGAGCAGCTTGCTGAGGTCTATGGTGGAAAATATCCTGTGTAGAACCCTGGAGCAGCTTGCTGAGGTCTATGGTGGAGAACATCCTGTGTAGAACCCTGGAGCAGCTTGCTGAGGTCTATGGTGCACTCAAACATGCACTGATTCACTTGGAATGCAGCGATGATTGTTAAGCTTTGTTCAAAGACAGTCGGCCAAAAGCATCTGTCATTGTTTTGGATCCATTTGTTGCCCTCTGTGTTTGAAATTACAGTCAGGCAATCGAGGATGGCTTCATACATTTAACTAAACTCCTCCACTGTAGTGCGTCATTCCCACACCTTGTTTCAAACAGTAGTTTAACCTTTCCAACACCCACTGCCTTCAAACATTCACATTTCCTCTGGATGTTCATCTCTTCTGTAGAGTGCTCTAGTCGTTGTTGTCTCTTGGGTGATTCTTTGAAGAATATAGCAAGAATCTGCAGGGTAGACATCATGTGTTATACTTGCATGCCTTGGATAATGCCAGATTCAGGCTTTAGATTTACACAGTGGTATATAATAATGTAAACTCAGCTCTTAGACTAAGTTAGTTATCAAATAAGAGTAAAGCCCAAGTGATAATTGTTTCAAGCAAAACAGGGGGCATGCGCCCCCATGCCCCCCTCTTACAAAAACTACAACATTGTACTTTGTATTTGTTAGATTCCACAGTGCAACATTGTACTTTGTTTGTGTTAAATTACACAGTACAACATAGTGTACTTTGTGTTTGTTAGATTACAGCGGTGCAACAGTGTACTTTGTGTGTTAAATTCCACATTGCAACATTGAACTTTGTGTTTGTTAGATTACTCAGTACAACATGTAACACTTTGTGTGTGTTAGATTCTACTGTGCAACATTGTACTTTGTGTTTGTTAGACAACACAGTGCAACACTGTTTTCTGTGTGTGTTAGATTCCACTGTGCAACATTGTACTTTGTGTTTGTTAGATTAAGCAGTGCAACCTTGTACTTTGTATGTGTTAAATTCCACAGTGAAACACTGTCCTTTGTATTTTGTAGATTACACAATATAACATATTGTACTTTGCATTGGATGTTCTCCACAGTGCAACATTGTACTTTGTGTGTTTGCTACATTACACTGTAAAAATTGTATTTTGTGTGTTTGCTACATTACACTGTAAAACATTGTATTTTGTGTGTGTTAGATTCCACTGTGCAATATTGTATTTGTGGTTTGATTTATTCATGACTACCCCAGGAGACGACGTTCTCTGACCCAACTGCCTTGGAATGCATCCAAGCAGCCCCTAACTATTCCAGTTGAATCTTGTGTGAACACCAATGTTGTATGTGCTGCAGTGAGGTATGGAGGAACTCACAAAGGGGGAGGTCAAGAGGGGGAGGTCAGGGGAGCAAGGGGAGGCCAAGAGGGGGAGGTCAGGGGAGCAAGGGGAGGCCAAGAGGGGGAGGTCAGGGGAGCAAGGGGAGGCCAAGAGGGGGAGGTCAGGGAGCAAGGGGAGGCCAAGAGGGGGAGGTCAGGGGAGCAAGGGGAGGCCAAGAGGGGGAGGTCAGGGGAGCAAGGGGAGGCCAAGAGGGGGAGGCCAGGGAGGTCAAGAGAGGGAGGCCAGGAGGAAAGGGAGGCCAGGAGGAGGGAGGCCAGGGGGCAAGGGGATGCCAAGAAGAGGGAGGCCAAAGGGAGCAAGCCTAGTCATCCATGCTACCATACAGTGGTGCATCTGACAATCTGGCAAAACATAGTCAGCCAAAGGAGGGGCATGGCCAAATGCCCCCCCCCCCAAATATGCCATGCTATGGCCTATGCTGGCATAGCCTTGCACACTTAGTCTACAAGGAAAACTGCTATGCTGGCATAGCCTTGCACACTTAGTCTACAAGGACAACTGCTATGCTGGCATAGCCTTCCACACTTAGTCTACAAGGATAAATGCTATGAAGGCATTGCCTTGCACACTTAGTCTGCAAGGACAACTGCTATGCTGGCATAGTCTTGCACACTTAGTCTACAAGGACAACTGCTATGCTGGCATAGTCTTGCACACTTAGTCTACAAGGACAACTGCTATGCTGGCATAGCCTTCCACACTTAGTCTACAAGGACAACTGCTATGCTGGCATAGTCTTGTACACTTAGTCTACAAGGACAACTGCTATGCTGGCATAGCCTTCCACACTTAGTCTACAAGGATAAATGCTATGAAGGCATTGCCTTGCACACTTAGTCTACAAGGACAACTGCTATGCTGGCATAGCCTTCCACACTTAGTCTACAAGGACAACTGCTATGCTGGCATAGCCTTCCACACTTAGTCTACAAGGACAACTGCTATGCTGGCATAGTCTTGCACACTTTGTCTACAAGGACAATATCCCCGCTGGTAGATCATATACTGACAACTATCAATCATCAACCTAATAACCTTTTTGTAGTTTTTGGTATTGTTTTGCGTGTGTGCATGCATGTGTGTGTGTGTGCGTGTGCATGTATATACCGTTATATTTAAAGTATATGTTTTATATATATATATATATATATATATATATATATATATANATATAATATTATATTTATTCTTTATGATTGCATGTGTCCAGGTAGAGAATCTAATGACTACAAATAATAAACTCTTCCACAGTTCAAGCTGCATACTACTCTTTTCCACATCATAATTATAGTTTCATAATTAATTATTTAACTGTCTTATCCAACAGTGTGTTTGTTTTGCTAACATGTTTCGATCGTATTAGGGCAGTTAATTACATTATAAATACGACTGACACAAAATTGTGGAAATGACTGACTATAGCCTGTAGCAGCGTGTTGACATTTTTGTGAAGTACTGTAAGGAGAAACAGGTGGGGACCGGAAGTGGTCAGTGAGCATGCTCCGCACAGGTGGGCTGCGGAAGGAATCGATTCAGGCATTGCTCGGCTATATTATTCTCTTGTATTGGGAGTGGACGCCAAATCGGGCCATTACAACTGTGATATGTCCACCAGAAACTTGACCGCATACATGTGACCTGTGTATGACGACAGTGGACCCACAGATCTAGCCGTGTATGTGTCATATGTGATGTGCCTGTGGTGGATATATGGCCGTGTGGTGTCAGATATTGCAAACAAACATTGCTAGCGGCTGAGCATTATACAGGTGAGTCTACCTGCAGAACTTTGTCTGTTGGAGTCGTCGATGCAAGGACAATGATAAGCTACTTGGGGCCCCGGGGTGACTCGCTGGGTACTTCATCACTCTACTTAGCGGTGCAGGGTTATGACGTTTATTTAACAAGATTGCCATCTCGAACAACAAGTTCCAGATCTATGTGTAGCCCGCCCTTATCAGATATCTGTCAATTCTATTTTTAAACATATTCACACTACTAGCATTAACACATTCATTTGGCAGTTTGTTCCATTCATTTATCACCCTCTGTGAGAAAGAGTACTTTCTCATGTCCAACCTACACTGCTCCTTAACTAATGCTGCTTTGTGTCCTCTGGTTCTACAGTTTGAAGAACATATTCCTATCAACATCCTCATAACCGTTCACTATTTTAAACACTTCTATTTGGTCTCCTCTTAGTATCCTGGTCTCTAGTGTTGTCAAACCACATTGTAATAAGCGACTTTCGTAACTAAGGTCTCTTAATTCTGGAATCATCTTAGTTGCTCTTCGTTGTATTCTTTCTAGCTTATCTATGTCTTTTTTACGATATGGCCTCCATGCTTGAATACAATATTCCAAATGTGGTCTAATTTATTATTATGATGAATTCACGTAATGTTTTACATTTGCGAAAACACGTTCAGATGAGTTTATACTTTTTATAGACAAAGTACCTGCTTGATAATTGTTCTCAGATTGCATGGATGGTACCACAACATTGATATGTTGGTGTCATTGTCTATCAGTATCGATACCAGTTGGTATCACTGACACTGTCACTGCCCTTGACACTGGCTATTGGTGTCAGTGCCAGTTGGTTTCACCGTCTGTCAGTGTCAATGCGAGTTGGTTTCACTGTCTATCAGTGTCAATGCGAGTTGGTGTCACTGTCTATTGATGTCAAAATCTGTGTAATTATCTATCGATGTCAATGTCAGTATCATTATCTGTCGGTGTCATTGTCTATCTGTGTTAATGTCAGTTGGTTTAATTTTTTATTAGTGTCAATGCCAGTTGGTTTCATTATCTCAGTGTCAACGTCATTTCAGTTGGTGTCACTATATATCAGCATCAAATGACAGTATGTGTCACTTTGTGTCAGTGTTACTGTAGGTCATTGTCATTTTATGTCAGTGTTACTTTCAAAATGTCACATCGTGTTAGTGTCATTTCATGTATGACACTGGCACACCTCATTTTGTAAGAGATGGAATTGACTAACACAGTCACATAAGAGATAGATGGAATTGACTAACACAGTCACATAAGAGATAGATGGAATTGACTAACACAGTCACATAAGAGGTAGATGGAATTGACTAACGCAGTCACATAAGAGATAGATGGAACTGACTAACACAGTCACATACGTAATACATGGTTTCAGAGAATTTTGGATACTGTCAAGACAGTACAGTACAATAGATGGACTTTGAAATGGGCTTAATGTGTGACCTACCTAGTACTATTAACATGCCAAATGATGCCCTCCAGCTTTACTAATTTTTGAGGAATGTCTAGAAATAGCCCCGTTATGGATGTACTCTGAGAAAATTTTTTTTTTTTATGTTGCTTCAAACATTTCAAAAACTCTGTTAAGCATGAATACATAAAAATATAACAAAACTATGTGTTTGTACATTAGACTTTAAGCTTCCAAATAAAGTAGAAATTAATTAATTAATAAAATAATAATTTTCAGCAGTTCCACCGAAAGCCTGATTTCGATCTGTTCTCTTTCTTTTTAAACTAAAAATCTGTTGGGTGTCTCAGGAAGCCTTTCATCAAGACTCATGCAGCATAACTCATAAAGAAACATAGACTCGAGATCATTATGACATAAAATAATTAACTCTGAACAATTGCAATATTCAATAATGTACATGCATCTTTGAATAACCGTGGTGTACACATTTATAAAAGTAGTCTCTTAGCAATACTCTAGTAGCGCTTGGTAAACTAACACATATTCCTACTGCAGACAGATACAGCTCTAAAACAATTAAAAACTCCATAATACCAATGATTATTGTCAGAGTGTTCTTTATGTGTTACTTTGTTTAAATTTCTTCTGGATTCCAGCTAAATTAACGACTGTCGTTTGAATGGATGACAACTTAGCCATCAGAGGGAGCCACACGCAGCTCCAGAATTAACCACAATTATCGAAGAATGTAGGCCAGCACAACTGTTTAAATATAATGACCGTATGGTAACAAATAAGATGTGTATAGGGTGGCATTTTTTATCAAATAAATACGCATATAGGGATGCTTATTTGGCACTCATGAGTATATATCCAGTATAGTTCAAATATTTAACAAAATGTATTGGACAATACAAAAAAATATTATTTTGTGTTGTGGATGTACATGCCTGATGCAGACATGGGGTCAATTCCAAAAAAAATCAATTCCAATTCCGTCTTCAAAAATCTATTCCAATTCCAAATTGTCAATTCCAACTTTTAAAATCCTAGGCTAACGAAAAATTCAAATCCAATTTGCTTTAACAAATTTAAGTTTTATGTG
>SDWI01001346.1:8025-26508 GCA_009193005.1 Lamellibrachia luymesi
TCATTCTCCATTCTTCCTCGATGCGGCCCGCGTTATATGTGCCCAGTGGTCTAATTGAGCAGCTGGTTAGGTACATGTGCATTGTAACAATTGTTTTTGTTAGTTGGCGATAAGTGAATATTCGAGCAAACCCACATGTACAGACATCATGCAGTATAATAATTAATATTTATTATTATGATGTATGTGATAAATTAGGGTAACACATAATTGTGTATGTAAACACAACTATTCAATACATTATAATGTCGCATTCGCTATTATTATTTCAGTCAACCCCAGCTAAGTGCTGGCATGACACTTGGATACTGATTGTTTGCTCTGACGGACTTCAGAGGCAAACATGATTAACATGCTGCATTAATTAAATGTAGTCGGCAAACTTTCCATACGAAATTCTGAAAAACAATTACGCTGCTATGTTTTAAACAGAAGTTGAAAAGATGAGACGAATGCGCCAGTTCCACTTCACCGGTTGGCCGGACAAGGGGACTCCGTCCTAAGCCTACCCTCTCCTGGCGTTCCACCGCAAGGTGCACGGCTTCGACTCGGAGAAACGCGGACTTCTCGTCGTACACTGCAGGTGAAACTGGGGGATTGACGAGTCCATCTGATCTCGGCTATGATTCTAGGTATCAGGCATTTGCTAGCAAATATATTGATCTCGTTTGCGTTGTAATAAAATACATTTCTGATCCGTTGTAGGAAGTTTGTGTAATCGTTATTATTATTATTATGTAACACCGTCATTGTCGTGTAATGTCATTATTATGTAACATCGTAATTGTCGTGCAATGTCATTATTATGTAACACCGTCATTGTTGTGTAATGTCATTAATATGTAACACCGTCATTGTTGTGTAATGTCATTATTATGTAACGTCGTCATTGTGGTGTAATGTCATTATTATGTTATGAACAGTGCGGGCGTTGGACGGACGGGAACATTCATAGCCATCGACATCCTCATCGAACAGCCAAAGGCAGAAGGCAAAGTTGTCGTCTTCCAGTGCATCAATCTGCCCAGGACTCAGAGGATGAACCTGGTCCAGACGCTGGTGAGATAACGTCATAGCGTGCCACAAAAAATTTTTCATTGGTATATTTTACATATTGATGCACCCTGAGCATGCTATATCATGTCGATCAATCTGATCGGCAATATTTATGATATTGCCATGTTGTTTGTAAATGTCAGTCTAGGCATGAACTTATCACAACAAAACATTTTTAATAGTGAATATTGCGTTAATTTTAATGTAGTATTTGTGGTCCAACTACAGAGTGAAATTGGTGTACGTTGAAAATCACATATTGGAGTAAAACACTCAAAGGAATACATAATTATGTATACGTAGAATGGAAATAACGCTCCATGCCACCACCTGTATTATTTAACTTCTACTGTGCGCAAGACAGGAAGTTACCGCGAGGTGCATAATAACGCATAAAGAAATAATACTATCACATGTTGTGACGATGTGCTATGATTAAGTTGCCAAAACATTCTTACGTTATCAATGGGTTTTACCATGTCTTTGTCGGTGTAGAAAGTGCTAAAAGGTGTTTGTTTGCAACTTATGGATTCATCATACGTGGCGATGGAAACTCCAAACGCTGTTTAATCATATTAAGGAAAACACAAAAATACATAGGCTAGTTGTAAATGGTGCTTACATTTGGACATTTGTTTCACAGGAGGAGTACATATATGTCCACCAGGCCATGATATAGTTGAACGAAGTCGCAATCATACCGTGTTCCGATCTGAGGCAACCATTTGAAGCACTGTGTAGATAAAGTAAACTCGCCGAACAGTTCGCGGTTTGTTGTATTAATGTTGTGATCTTACAAGTAATTCCTTTCTTCTGATTTATATCAGAATTATTCTCTGGCTGTATGATTAACTAATACAAACAACAAAGTATTGACTCATGTAATACAGTACATAATTTATTACCGGTTAGTTTTCCTCTGCTGCGACTCAACGCACTTAAGCCACTTCGCAAGAACGCCAAATGTGCTGCCCTCGAACCAAATAACGTCGCAAAGTGAAATAATCGCTTCATTGAGATTACTCCAAGAATGTGGATCTCGTGATCATTATTTTATTACAATCTAAATTATCATGATCACATTGAACTAATTTTTTAAAACATGTATAAGATGGTAGCTGGGGTCACGTGGTGATGCGAACTGCATAAAATAAGAAAGTAATAAAAATAGTAACAAGTTTTCAATTGTTATTGACTAGATAATGCGTAAAGGGGTTATGTATATTTTCGGGTCGCACTCTCAGTCATAACATATCGTGCGAATAAGCACGACGTTGCGAAGCATCTGTTTAGATTTTCAGTCGTGCATATTACTAGATCAACTCACAATTAGACGATCATCAGCGTCCGTACCTGGTTACTCCCTGGAATGATGGCATCAATTACATCAATGCCGTCTGTGTACATGTAAGTACCGATGTGAAAAAGACAGATCTAATGGAGAACCAGTTTCTTCGAATCTGCATTAAAGCAATTAACGCGCGTTGGACACGTAATTAGAGTAGGATTGTGTCAGTTGGGCTGGCTTTAAATACCAAGGTTGGATTGTGTTAGCATTGCTAGGTTGTACCAGCATGGTTGTGTTGTGCCAAATAGCTTTGATTGCACCAGCAAGTTTGGATAGTACCAGGACGGTTGGGTTTTGTCATCAAGGTTGGATAGTTCTGACAAGGTTGGATTTTGGTTGCAAGATTGGATGAAGTCAGCATAGTTGGATTGTGCCAGCATGATCGGATTGGTCAGAGTGTTTGAAGTGTGTCAGAAAGGTTCAATCTTGCTAGCAGGGTTATAGATAATTCAGCACATCGAGAAATTCGAAACCGCGACAATAGGTGTACGATATCCAAAATATAATAAATATATACGCATTATTGCAACTAAGAACAGGGTGCGTATTCGTTCATATTCGTGATTCCAGTCAATCCGGAGAAAAGATCTGACCATGAAATGTGCATAGATTTTTGATGGTCCATATTACTGTCAAATAAATATACGTTAAATTACCCACAGTTTATCATATGGTCGGAAATTATGCACGTTTCTCTGTGTCAACTTTATGTGAAATCGAATATTCTGAATATGTTTTCTTTGAGATTAATGTTATGTTTACAAAAAGTAGTTTGGTTGTTGGAAAACGAAGGTGTGTTGGTTTTCAGAAGGTAGCTTGCTGAATCAGTGAAGCCACATGCTATAAGTTTGTACCATTATACAACAATGACTTATCATTGCCTTCACCTCAATAAGGCGTATTATATATTTTCCTCGTCACAAACGTCCCGTATGTTAACTTAATTATTTAATGAACATATACACAATATGACATACCTGTTCCCGTGCATTTACTCTTTCTGGGCTATAAGGAGCGCAACGCCTACATCCTCACCCAGTCACCGATGGCGGCAACCGTTGTTGACATGAGGAGATTGTTGAATAACCACGTGTCTCACATGGTTGTTATGCTCGACGATAGTGACCTCACTGATGACGTACACATTTCGCAATGTATCTACCGGCCTCTATCGGATTGTTATTCCAGTATTCAGTTCCTTTATTCACCATTGTCCATATGCCGTTATTTGTTTTAGCATTCATGTTTTAATTATTATTTACGCCGGTGGCCAGTGTTTTTCGGTGTGCCTGTCTATTTGTATAATTTCAGCATAATTAGAAAACGAGATCATATAATTCATAACATCTGGCACATGGTTGTCACTGTGAATAAGTGAATAATAATAACGAGCTAACGTTACACATATTTTATTAAATTGAAATTGGACCAGCGAACACATCGTTGGAACAATGCAGCTCCACTGGTGGTTCTTAAGCCATCTTGTGCAGGAATGGCGTGCATTGTTGAATAGAACGAGAACCACAGTAAAGGTTACCTACACTAAAAAGGCACAGCTTGGAATTCAGCATTTCATTTTGGATTTGTTATACGTACACTGCGATCACTAAATACACACTATTATGACGTAATTGTCTGAAGGCGTATTTCCCTCGATTGAAGGATAGTTTGGTGATGCTGTTTTAAAGTTGTGTCACGGACCTTTACTCAGGAATACGCTATCTACTGGCCAAATCAGATTGCGGTAAATCGTAGAAGCAGACAGCACCGAGAATTCATATGTGACAGTGCGAGAGCTAAACAAATCTGGTCGGGTAAGTTATTATGACAATAACTGAAACCATTCAGCGGTCATAGGTTTTTTCTTGTGCTTAATATAATAACTTACAGGGACACAGCATATGAGTAGATAAAGAACATGCTTATATAATTAATTGCATGCAAAAGCAAGTGTACATCATATCATAACAATATATGTGTTCTAAGCGCAGTTTTGTCGAAAACGCCAGTGGTACTCTACTATGTTGTTATTCATCTCATTAGTCGGAAGTTCCAGCTCAATCACTCCTGGAGTGACGACTCGTCACTGCCCAGCAACACGACTGTCCTCCTGGACTTGCTGGATGCCGTCGACAAGTGNCGACGGTGTTGAGCGCGGATCAGCAACGCATCGGTCGTAAACTACGTTGCCCGCCGACGTCGACGCTCTGCGCGCACTCGACCGTGGCCAGTGGCGAGAGATGGGGCGGGACCTTACGACTTGAGAGTGTATCATAGGAATCGCCGTAACTGTTTTTTTATTTGTTAACTTATTTTTTATTTTTAGTAACACCTTAATTGACTTTTTAGTAAATGTTTTAAACATTGCTTTATGATATGGACATTTTCCTATTTATTTTTGTTATTTATTTATCTATTTATTAATTAACTTTTAAACCATTTTGTGGAATGGGTACTACGATGCTACCATCCTTATGATATGATCAACATTTTGTGGCATAGTGTCCGTTCCCTGGTATAACCAGCACAACGAATTGATCAAATGTTTATTGTCTGTGCCATCATATAGGCCACACATCCAGCTTCCTTCCAATGTCTTATATTGTAGGCGGTTCGGCCTGTGCGATATACAACATTTAGTAGACCGCTGGTAAAGCCCTTCGACGATTGTTGTAGCTTTATTGTTGACAAAGATACATTGACATTATGTGTTCTTCTCATAAATATATCAACAACGAACATGATCAATGTAAGTAATTGTTGCTAACATCATTAAACATATTTCTTCAAAAACAAATAATTTATAGAAGAACCTTTCTTTCAGGTAAGTATTACATCTTGTAATTGTTGTACGACTACATACATATTGGTTTAATTGACTAAACGTATAGACCAAAGAACTGTTTTAACCACCCTACCAAACGTGGCGTGGACCACGTCGCAATTATCAATTTCTCCCAATATCCATTTGTAATAGTTTTTGTTTCTGTTGACTGCA
This sequence comes from Lamellibrachia luymesi, assembly GCA_009193005.1. Lineage (NCBI taxonomy): Eukaryota > Metazoa > Annelida > Polychaeta > Sabellida > Siboglinidae > Lamellibrachia > Lamellibrachia luymesi. The sequence goes on from SDWI01001346.1 coordinate 13,428, forward strand.
ATACCCTATTACTTTCATATGCACGTAGTGCAATGATGTTTTGTTTGGTAAGTCCACCATGTGATTTGCATATATATATATATATATATGCAAATCAGATTGTGGACTTACCAAACAAAACATCATTGCACTACGTGCATATGAAAGTAATAGGGTATTGCAGTCAACAGAAACAAAAACTATTACAAATGGATATTGGGAGAAATTGATAATTGCGACGTGGTCCACGCCACGTTTGGTAGGGTGGTTAAAACAGTTCTTTGGTCTATACGTTTAGTCAATTAAACCAATATGTATGTAGTCGTACAACAATTACAAGATGTAATACTTACCTGAAAGAAAGGTTCTTCTATAAATTATTTGTTTTTGAAGAAATATGTTTAATGATGTTAGCAACAATTACTTACATTGATCATGTTCGTTGTTGATATATTTATGAGAAGAACACATAATGTCAATGTATCTTTGTCAACAATAAAGCTACAACAATCGTCGAAGGGCTTTACCAGCGGTCTACTAAATGTTGTATATCGCACAGGCCGAACCGCCTACAATATAAGACATTGGAAGGAAGCTGGATGTGTGGCCTATATGATGGCACAGACAATAAACATTTGATCAATTCGTTGTGCTGGTTATACCAGGGAACGGACACTATGCCACAAAATGTTGATCATATCATAAGGATGGTAGCATCGTAGTACCCATTCCACAAAATGGTTTAAAAGTTAATTAATAAATAGATAAATAAATAACAAAAATAAATAGGAAAATGTCCATATCATAAAGCAATGTTTAAAACATTTACTAAAAAGTCAATTAAGGTGTTACTAAAAATAAAAAATAAGTTAACAAATAAAAAAACAGTTACGGCGATTCCTATGATACACTCTCAAGTCGTAAGGTCCCGCCCCATCTCTCGCCACTGGCCACGGTCGAGTGCGCGCAGAGCGTCGACGTCGGCGGGCAACGTAGTTTACGACCGATGCGTTGCTGATCCGCGCTCAACACCGTCGGTAGTGTCGTCCGCGGTCGACCCCTGAATGACGTGACGAGTCCACGAAATAGTTGTCGATCGCACGCTGAGCAGGAGCATCGGGTGAGCATCGGGTGACGATCTGGCGTAGGTGACGACGGTGGTACGCATCCAGACGTTCTAGCTATGATTTCGTCCGGCCCCATGTTCCCATGTTGTTTGCCAACACGAGCGACGCGTATAGCCACAGCCGCAGCTGTAGACACATCTGTGATAGCCTCAACCACACTGTTCACAGCTTGCGGAAGGCGACGTTGGCCAGCTGCTTTCGGCGAGCGACGTCTTCCACCTCACCGAAGAGCGACCCTAGCTTGTCATTCTCCATTCTTCCTCGATGCGGCCTGCGTTATATGTTCCCAATGGTCTAATTGAGCAGCTGGTTAGGTACATGTGCATTGTAACAATTGTTTTTGTTAGTTGGCGATAAGTGAATATTCGAGCAAACCCACATGTACAGACATCATGCAGTATAATAATTAGTATTTATTATTATGATGTATGTGATAAATTAGGGTAACACATAATTGTGTATGTAAACAAAACTATTCAATACATTATAATGTCGCATTCGCTATAATTATTTCAGTCAACCCCAGCTAAGTGCTGGCATGACACTTGGATACTGATTTTTTGCTCTGACGGACTTCAGAGGCAAAAAGGATAACATGTTAATCTGCTGCATTAATTAAATGTAGTCAGCAAATTTTCCATCCGAAATTCTGAAAAACAGTTACGCTGCTATGTTTTAAACAGAAGTTGAAAAGATGAGACGAATGCACCAGTTTCACTTCACCGGTTGGCCGGACAAGGGGACTCCGGAGTACGCCTACCCTCTCCTGGCGTTCCACCGCAAAGTGCACGGCTTCGACTCGGAGAAACGCGGACCTCTCGTCGTACACTGCAGGTGAATCTAGAGGGTTGGCGAGTCCATCTGGCCTCGGCGACGATTCTACGTATCAGGCATTTGCTAGGAAATATGTTGATCTCATTTGCGTTGCAATAAAATACATTTCTGCTCCGTTGTAGGAAGTTTGTGTAATCGTTATTATTATTAGTAGTAATATGAAATACCGTCATTGTTGTGTAATGTCATTATTATGTAACGCCATCATTGTGGTGTAATGTCATTATTATGTTTTGCACAGTGCGGGCGTTGGACGGACGGGAACGTTCATAGCCATCGACATATGGCACTGCACTTATGTATTACTACAAACTACTCATTACTTTCATATGTTTCCTCATATTGTTATATCTTGTTGCGAACATGGCGCATAATGTTGCTGCGAACATTACAACAGCTGGCACATTGCCACACATGTCCCACTTTCCTGACATGAGACGTTGTACCTGATGATTGTAACAAAGACTAACTCATCATATCTTCTACAGTAAGGTGAAGATGAAATAACATTTCAGAACCCTAAGCAGGCGTAAAACAAAATGTATGCTATCTATATTTTAACATATAGTAATACATGAATAATTCACCCCCAACATATTTACTACACCGTATTATCAATTATACATTTTCAAAATCAAGTCCGGTTAATTAAACAAATATTAGTACGTTTTTATATTATGTGTTATACATTCATGTACACTGGTTTTGTTATATTCCCCCGTTGCCTTACTGCACTTCTGGTTTCTCCACAATTTGAAGATATTTTTTTCATGATCGCTAAGTAGAGTTGGGAATGAATAATTTAACATTTACACGTAGAAACATGTTTCTATTAGATGCCACAATATAACAGTTGAGTAAAATAAATACCTTCATCTGTGTAATTAACTGCACTAAAGAACACCACCTACTTGAATGTGTTCTTTCAAATTAATCAGCCAATATCAACCTTCAGTAACCCAATTAGTGAGTGTTAATTACTATTATTAACGTGCTCAAAACATTTTGCGAAAATACGTTACTATGACCTTTGTTAGTATCTATTCCACAACGTACGTTTACTGGGAACATTTTATGCAGAAAAGAATGTGCAACATATACGGTACAGTACTACAATGAGTTTGTGTGGGCGTGTCCTATATGCGCGCACACGTGTGCACTGCTACGTGAACAAATGCATAAACTACACAAACTAAGCACATTAAATAATTTGATATTATCTATATAACTAAGTGCCAGGTGTTATTTCACACGGGATGCACTTCAGGCAAACTGGCTCTCGTGTAACTTATATATTACACATCCATCTATCGTAGATACGCTTATGGAGATTATATGCTCAATGTATTTGCATCAACTAAGTAGTCGACATGTTAAGTTCGTTTCCAAAGTGTTGGACACCCTCGACATAAGGCAATGCTACAAAAGGAATGCATGTTTGTCAGAAACAAGTTTTTCTGCTGAACTAACAGTAAACTAAACATGCTGAAGTTGTTTGATAAAGAAGTACGTCCTTTCACTCCCTTATGTATACAGTGTTGGTCATTCATGACGTTGTCCTATGCGGTAGGGTTGATGACGTCATACACGTTGGCCTGTTCCTGTTGGCCAGCAACTGTCGGTGGATGAACGTAGTCACTCTCTTTCTCGATGGCGTCTGAAAAAACATAGTAGAGAACACAAGGTTGACCTATATATGTAAAGTGTGTTCTTCTTCGAATAACACGGTCATCATTGTGGTGCGCGTGGGTTGTAGTGATTACGCAATAAAATGTACACAAAACAACACATTTAGTAAACACTGCATCACATATAGTAGTACCTTCTTGTTGGCGTGATATTATCGATGGTACGACGTAACCTTGATCATCAATGACGACGTCTGCAACACAATTGAACAACACATACATGCAATGTTTAGATTTGGCTTGACTAATCGAAGTGNTCTGCTGCATTAATTAAATGTAGTCAGCAAATTTTCCATCCGAAATTCTGAAAAACAGTTACGCTGCTATGTTTTAAACAGAAGTTGAAAAGATGAGACGAATGCACCAGTTTCACTTCACCGGTTGGCCGGACAAGGGGACTCCGGAGTACGCCTACCCTCTCCTGGCGTTCCACCGCAAAGTGCACGGCTTCGACTCGGAGAAACGCGGACCTCTCGTCGTACACTGCAGGTGAATCTAGAGGGTTGGCGAGTCCATCTGGCCTCGGCGACGATTCTACGTATCAGGCATTTGCTAGGAAATATGTTGATCTCATTTGCGTTGCAATAAAATACATTTCTGCTCCGTTGTAGGAAGTTTGTGTAATCGTTATTATTATTAGTAGTAATATGAAATACCGTCATTGTTGTGTAATGTCATTATTATGTAACGCCATCATTGTGGTGTAATGTCATTATTATGTTTTGCACAGTGCGGGCGTTGGACGGACGGGAACGTTCATAGCAATCGACATCCTCATCGAACAGCCAAAGGCAGAAGGTAAAGTTGTCCTCTTCGAGTGCATCAATCTGCCCAGGACTCGGAGGATGAACCTGGTCCAGACGCTGGTGAGATAACGTCATAGCGTGCCACAAAAAAATTTTCATTAGTATATTTTACATATTGATGCACCCTTAGCATGCTATATCATGTCGATCAATCTGATCGGCAATATTTATGATATTGCCATGTTATTCGTAAATGTCAGTCTAGGCATGAACTTATCACAACAAAACATTTTTAATAGTGAATATTGCGTTAATTTTAATGTAGTATTTGTGGTCCAACTACAGAGTGAAATTGGTGTACGTTGAAAATCACATATTGGAGTAAAACACTCAAAGGAATACATAATTATGTATACGTAGAATTGAAATAACGCTCCATGCCACCACCCGTATTATTTAACTTCTACTGTACGCACGACAGGAAGTTACCGCGAGGTGCATAATAACGTATAAAGAAATAATACTATTACATGTTGTGACGATGTGCTATGATTAAGTTGCCAAAACATTCTTACGTAATCAACGGGTTTTACCATGTCTTTGTCGTTTGAGAAAGTGCTAAAAGGTGTTTGTTTGCAACTAATGGAATCATCATACGTGGCGATGGAAACTCCGAACGCTATTTAATCATATTAAGGAAAACACAAAAAATACATAGGCTAGTTGTAAATGGTGCTTACATTTGGACATTTGTTTCACAGGAGGAGTACATATATGTCTACCAGGCCCTGATAGAGTTGAACGAAGTCGCAATCATACCGTGTCCCGATCTGAGGCAACCATTTAAAGCACTGTGTAGATAAAGTAAACTCGCCGAACAGTTCGCGGTTTGTTTGTTATTAATGTTGTGATCTTACAAGTAATTCCTTTCTTCTGATTTTTATCAGAATTATTCTCTGGCTGTATGATTAACTAATACAAACAACAAAGTATTGATTCATGTAATACAATACATAATTTATTACCGGTTAGTTTTCCTCTGCTGCGACTCAACGCACTTAAGCCACTTCGCAAGAACGCCAAATGTGCTGCCCTCGAACCAAATAACGTCGCAAAGTGAAAGAATCGCTTCATTGAGATTACTCCAAAAATGTGGATCTCGTGATCATTATTTTATTACAATCGTAATTATCATGATCACATTTAAGTAATTTTTAAAAATATGTAGCATACGATGGTAGCTGGGGTCACGTGGTGACGCGAACTGCATAAAATAAGAAAGTAATAAAAATAGTAACAAGTTGTCAATTGTTATTGACTAGATAATACGTAAAGCGGTTATGTCTATTTTCGGTTCGCACTCTCAGTCATAACATATTGTGTGAATAAGCACGACGTTGCGAAGCATCTGTTTAGATTTTCAGTCGTGCATATTACTAGATCAACTCACAGTTAGACGATCATCAGCGTCCGTACCTGGTTACTCCCTGGAATGATGGCATCAATTATATCAATGCCGTCTGTGTACATGTAAGTACCGATGTGAAAAAGACAGATCTAATGGAGAACCAGTTTCTTCGAATCTGCTTTAAAGCAATTAACGCGCGTTGGACACGTAATTAGAATAGGATTGTGTCAGTTGGGATGGCTTTAAATACCAAGGTTGGATTGTGTTAGCATTGCTAGGTTGTACCGGCATGGTTGTGTTGTGCCAAATAGCTTTGTTTGCACCAGCAAGTTTGGATAGTACCAGGACGGTTGGGTTTTGTCATCAAGGTTGGATAGTTCTGACAAGGTTGGATTTTGGCTGCAAGATTGGATGAAGTCAGCATAGTTGGATTGTGCCAGCATGATCGGATTGGACAGAATGTTTGAATTGTGTCAGAAAGGTTCAATCTTGCTAGCACGGGTTATAAATAATTCAGCACATCGAGAAATTCGAATCCGCGACTATAAGTGTACGATATCCAAAATATAATAAATATATACGCATTGTTGCAACTAAGAACAGGGTGCGTATTCGTTCATATTCGTGATTCCAGTCAATCCGGATAAAAGATCTGACCATGAAATGTGCATAGATTTTTTATGGTCCATATTACTGTGAAATAAATATACGATAAATTACCCACAGTTTATGATATGGTCGGAAATTATGCACGTTTCTCTGTGTCAACTTTATGTGAAATCGAACATTCTGAATATGTTTTCTTTGAGATTAATGTTATATTTACAAAAAGTAGGTTGGTTGTTGGAATACGATGGTGTGTTGGTTTTCAGAAGGTAGCTTGCTGAATCAGTGAAGCCACATGCTATAAGTTTGTACCATTATACAACAATGACTTATCATTGCCCCGTATGTTAACTTAATTATTTAATGAATATATACACAATATGACATACCTGTTCCCGTACACTTACTTTTCTGGGCTATAAGGAGCGCAACGCCTATATCTTCACCCAGTCACCGATGGCGGCAACCTTTGTTGACATATGGAGATTGTTGAATGACCACGAGTCTCACATGGTCGTTATGCTCGAAGATAGTGACGTCACTGATGACGTACACATTTCGCAATGTATCTACCGGCCTCTATTGGATTGTTATTCCACTATTCAGTTCTTTATTTACGCCGGTGGCCAGTGTTTTTCGGTGTGCCTGTCTATTTGTATAATCTCAGCATAATTAGAAAATGAGATCATATAAATTCACAACATCTAGCACATGGTTGTCACTGTGAATAAGTGAAAAATAATAAAGAGCTAACGTTGCACATATTTTACTCAATTGAAATTGAACCAGCGAACACATCGTTGGAACAATGCAGCTACATGGTGGTTCTTAAGCCATCATGTGCAGGAATGGCGTGCATTGTTGAATAGAACGAGAACCACAGTAAAGATTACCTACACTAAAAGGGCACAGCTTGGAATTCAGCATTTCATTTTGGATTTGTTATACGTACACTGCGATCACTAAATACACACTATTATGACGTAATTGTCTGAAGGCGTATTTCCTTCGATTGCAGGCTAGTTTGTTACTATTTGATGATGTTGTTTGTAAAGTTGTGTCACGGACCTTTACTCAGGAATACGCTATCTACTGGCCATATCAGAATGCGGTAAATCGCCACTACGGTCCGTTCCAAGTTGAATTCGTAGAAGCAGACAGCACCGATAATTCCAATGTGACAGTGCGAGAGCTAAACAAATCTGGTCGGGTAAGTTATTATGACACTAACTGAAACCATTAAGCGGTCATAGGTTTTTTTCTTGTGCTTAATATAATAACTTACAGGGACACAGCATATGAGTAGATAAAGAACATGTTTATATCATTAATGACATGCAAAAGCAAGTGTACGTCATATCATAACAATATATGTGTTCTAAGCGCAGTTGTGTCGAAAACGCCAGTGGTACTCTACTATGTTGTTATTCATCTCATTATTCGGAAGACAGCGAGACAGTCATCAAACAGTTACAGCTCAATCACTCCTGCAGTGAAGACTCGTCACTGCCCAGCAACACGAATGTCCTCCTGGACTTGCTGGATGCCGTCGAGAAGTGGCAGCAACAGAGCGGAAACGGGCCGATCGTCGTCCACTGCCCGTAAGTTGGTCTTTTTCAAACATCTGTCCAATCTATTGTTGACCAGCATTAACCAATATTTCCAGTTTCTTTGGCATTCGATTTAGGGATAGGAGTTATCTATTTAGGACTTGTTACTGGCATTATTACTAACATAGACACACTTTAGAAGCATTTTTCACTTTAGGCATGAACCATGTATACACTTTCAAAGAAGAAGTGCTGTTTCAACAACAACGATAATCGAGGAAGAGGTAGATATTCATGACATTTAACATCAGTGCCGTGCTAAGTATTGTTGGGTTTGTTTTACGCCTCGGCCAGGGACGGATTGAGTCGCTTTGGACTGTCGGGTGTAGCAAGCTACGTGCTCGAACACATGAAGGTGGAGCAGGAGGTGGACATCTTCCACGCTGTTCCCACCACCCGCTCTCAACTCATCACACACCTCGTACGTCTCAGGCTGTAGTTTCATTCTGTAGAAATCGAAGTCATTACTAATGAGAATGACTTTCATTAAGATTATGAACACACACGTCTAGTTTAAACCACTGAATCAAGCAATGTCGGGTAAAACGTTACACTGATGCTTTGTGAATAGGGTAAAGAGGGGTAATATAGACTCCCTTAAGGGAGACCAGGATTTTATGGTACGCCAGCGACTCAATGCAACCAACATTGGGTGTCCTGATGGGGTGTTTTTTTTACATACCAACACATAGCCATCAATCACTTAAATAACTTGAGTTCCTTGCATTTCTAGTATTTATAAGTGTGGTCCATGTTCCCTGTATGTGTGGTTAATGTGGGCATGTTATTTTAACCATGTCCATTTACATCTATTTATCCACATGGAAGGAGAAAGGCAATATCAACATGAATTTCACATCTATTATGAAATGTAAACACCAAATACTGCAATGTCCACACTACCCATTAACCCAAAATGTACCTAAGACGTGAAATCCAACATGGATAAGAGTACACTGAAGTCGTCAATTATTTTAAGGACATGCTTAATACAAACCGTCATGTAGAGTAATTGTATAACCATTGGAGACTGCGCTCTTTCGTACAATATATATATGTGTGTGTGTGTGTAAGTTTAAACCACTGAATCAAGCAATGTCGGGTAAAACGTTACACTGATGTTTTGTGAATAGGGTAAAGAGGGGTAATATAGACTCCCTTAAGGGAGACCAGGATTTTATGGTACGCCAGCGACTCAATGCAACCAACATTGGGTGTCCTGATGGGGTGGTTTTTTACATACCTACACATAGCCAACAATCACTTAAATAACTTGAGTTCCTTGCATTTCTAGCATTTATAAGTGTGGTCCATGTTCCCTGTATGTGTGGTTAATGTGGGCATGTTATTTTAACTATGTCCATTTACACCTATGTATCCACATGGAAGGAGAATGGCAATATCAACATGAATTTCACATATATTATGAAATGTAAACACCAAATACTGCAATGTCCACACTACCCATTAACCCAAAATGTACCAACGACGTGAAATCCAATATGGATAAGAGTACACTGAAGTAGTAAATTTTTTTAAGGACATGCTTAATACAAACCGTCATGTAGAGTGCGCGTGTGTGTGTGTGCGTGCGTGCGTGCGTGCGTGTATTTGTGTGTGTGTGTGTGTGTGTGTGTGTGTGTGTGTGTGTGTGTGTGTGTGTGTGTGTGTGTGTGTGTGTGTGTGTGTGTGTGTGTGTGTGTGTGTGTGTGNTATATGGATGAAGGCGGGCTTAGCATTGTTCAGAACATGGGTGCGACTACTAGTTGAACATGGAACGACAGTCTGGTTCCCATACCTGATAGGCTGCATGAGAAAAGCTATTCGCAAACTAGGGCTAGGGTTCAATACGAACTGTCACTGAGCAACACAACTTGTGCCAGTCATCCAATAGCTCCTGTAAACACGAGGAAAGCTTGTTGTGCTTGGGCTTCCTACCCTGGAGTACAGGAGGGTTAGAGCAGATATTTTCTCACCCCCCCCATCCATTGCAGGGTGGGGGCCACATCACTTAATTTGTTCTGCCCTCTCAACAAGTCGTCTTCATCTATCGTGTTCCTTTTTTAATCAACTACACTCAAAGGAAATGCACTACAACCTTGACTGGATGATAACTGATTGAGCATGCATCCTGCCCACTAGTGCCCAGGCATCAGTTCTGTAGTGCATTCAGTTGTGCATACACTGACAGTATAATCCATTTCACCTAAAAGATGTTGTAAAACGTAGATGTTGCTCTCCTCTTTGTCCCCGTAGTCTGGGGTACGGCTTGTTTCAATACTGATCCTCGACTGGTCTTCGTTTCTCCGTCCATCACTTATCCCATTTCACTGCCATCTCCACTCCTATGTCTCCTTCTCGTTCTCCAATCCCACCAAATATGTCTTGACATAGTCCTCCCATCTCCGTCATGGTCTTACTCTGTGTGATTCTTTATTGACTATTGTATGACGAGTGTCCTAATTTTCCCAATCATTTTAGAGCACTTGGTTATTTGATTTTCTGTTCAACTCTTGCTCTGTTATAAACAAACATTTATGTTGCTTGGTGAATGGCTTATGAGTCGTTTCTGTTGCACGTAGACTACAAAAACGGCCAACTGCAACATATAATATGCAATGTTTTACCTGCTACTCCTTACCAATATTGAAAATAAACATGGTCAAGAACTGTTTTATCAACTGGTGCCTGTTTAAGCAATAGCAGTTATCCATGTCTGTGCTCACAAAGACATTAACATTATTTTTTAAATGCACATAATACCAATACATATAATGAGTAATAACTGTTTTATTGTGTGCATCTGTTCTAGTAATCCTTTTATTTATATATATATATATATTGATTTTATGACACCCAGTTCAACAACATTGAACGCATATTGCCAAATAAATGTTCTTTCTTATCGGTAGTTTCCACGTTTGAGTCGGGTGACAATGATTGGCATCCAGGGATCGATATTGATTTGGTGTTTTGTAATGTATGGGATATATATTGTCATTCTCGTTTTGTAAGTTAAACAAAATTCATGTTAAGGTGATTCTGATTTTCTCTTCGTTTGGTATGTTTACGCATCATTATTTATTTATATCTTTGATTGGCTTAGGTGTGAACACCGTTAAAGCGAAACAAAAGTCATGGCTTTGGGGCTAAATGCCGGTATACACAGAACCAACGCAAACCCTCAAACAAACGTATGGTTATGTCAGAAAGAGGACTAGTTTTGGTAAACAAAGGCCAACATATGTTATATAAGTTGAGCTTGGACTGAAACAGCTGGGCCATATCCTATGGGCAAGTATAGGAATAAGTCTATGCAAATATATTTTTATTTGTCGAGCGAATGTTGCCAGACGATGGCACCTTTGACATAGGTTTGTCTAACAGTATGACGAGACCCGTGAAATTAAGATGACGTGTGAAGGTTTTCTTAGTACACCACTGGCGATATAATCTTAATTATAATTGCAAATGGCAAATGGCTAAAAATCAAGACTGTTTCTCTTTAAGGTTTCCACCACAGGCGCCGCGTGTCATTTCGGTTAGTTATTGTTAACTGCACATATATTATTTAATGAAAACAAACACACCCTAGTTATCAAGCTTTAGTTATGTTTAGTGTATTTTAATGTTTCCTTTGAAGAGCTGTTCGATGTGTTCCGCTTGACTTCCGTAAAACAAAGCCGAAAATGCCGATAACTAATCGCTTTTTTTGGATGATCCCTCTCAAATCTGGCATCGTTGCAAAGCTCTGCATCTCATTTTCCCATATATAGTCATTGAAGTAACATATATTACGAATGTGTCGAATAGGAGGACGTGAGGGGCAAACACTGTTTGTCCAGCTGTGTAAACAAACCCTCGTTGTTGCTACGACGTGATCCAGGAAAATTATTTCATTGGCGCAGCGACGAAGTCATTTAAATAATGTCCATGGACGCATGCGCAACACGTCACACACCTGACTCACGTAGTGAGTAGAAAATGTCGTTCGATGTAGCGGGTTTGTTGATATCCGACCAGATCAACACTTTGTTAGACGAGTATTTACGAGTATTTACAAGAGGAAGAGGAAGACCAGCAAGACAGTGAGCGAGACACTATTGTCGTTTTCCGTGGCAGGTTGCTAGGTCTTCGAGCCCCCAAGATGTGTCCGACTGAGCGCGAGACTGTCCCCGTTGCTGGGCCGTCCGACCAGCAGGACGGTGAGCGAGACACTATACTCTGTCTATAGTCGTTTAGCGGGGAAGGGGGCAGGGCGCGAGGTCGTCAAGCCCTTTAGCCACCCCCGTCATTTGCACTCTTGCCCATGCCACGAAAGAGAGGACGTTGTCGCTGTCCCTGAGATGATTAACTGTTTTGAGGTGTAGCAGTTTATGTACTTGTTGGTGTTGTCGTCTTGTATTAAATATGCCATTAATTTGCACTGACATTGTTAAGAATCTCTTGTGCATTTTTACTATGAAGAGTATCTGATTGAACAAATATTATTATAATTATTTGAAACACCTTTTCAGTATACAAGCTATTACACAACTGGTAGAAAACATTTTCAAAACAGTTTTATTTAATTTAATACATTTTTGGGTAACTTCCGGAAAAATTGTTTTGGTGACATATACTGATGTAACTTTTGGGTACTTTGATAACGTTTTCTATAAGTTGTGTAAAGAATAATAACTTGCGTATAACACCAAAAACCTCACTTTGCTAGCATTATTACTTCCAGAGATATGAAGCGTTTTTGAGAAAACAGGATTAATTCTTGGAATATGCATGCTTTACCTACAATTAAAAGTAATTAAAAGTATGTATTTGTTACTGAAGTGAACTTTATGAATACATTGCTCTCAAAATAGGGTGGAAACATTTTGAGTAATAAAATCATAATTTTTTAATCCATATGCCGAGTCTCCCCTTAGGCTGAATAAATTGCTTATTATTTTTTAAATCACAAAAATCAAGTAAGTTCTTACTGACACAACTGTGTTTTACAAAATGTCACTAGTAACCATTATCTCAACTAAAATGTGTCACATTATGACACTGGTGACATAGTGCTGCTTGTTTTGACATTTCTTTA
>SDWI01001346.1:36289-55049 GCA_009193005.1 Lamellibrachia luymesi
ACACACACACCACCGTACTATTGCTGCCCACCTGTCTGACAGGCTGGGCCGCTCCAACGGTAGCCAATCGGAGGACAGTCTTCACATTCTCCTCCGTTGATACACTCGCCAGTGATTGTGTTGCAGCCGTTGGTACATCTGCAGGGGAAAATGCACGGACCTTGACTGTCCGACGTGCTGGCGAATCGACAAATCGCTCCTGCAAAAACGAACACACAATGTGACATAAAAATGACGTAGCGTGTCCCGATGTAAAGGTTTGCACGTCAACATTGTAAATGTCTTAGAGGCATAGAGGAAGCAGGAATTAAATTACATTCCTGACGTGTGCCCCTCACTGATGAGTCACAAGAGTCAATGTGTGACCGGCCAACTCTTAGAACTGTAGTACTGCAGCAGGGTGTGTTTATTTTAAGTATAGTTACCTGACTGAACAGTCACCAAGTTGGAAGTACACGAATGAGTCACACCGCCTTGTATGCCCAGAAAATACACTCAAGACACGACAACATATTGTGCGGACTACGACTACGCAAAATGTCATATAACCTGCACCGTTTAGTAGTTAGCCATGATAATAACGATACCATTGTTGGTCTTGGGTCACTAGTTGCATTGCATGTGCCGTTCGACGTTCACGGGTTTTAGAGAAACAGGAATTAAAGTGAAGTATGAAACAAGCTGTCGTGTCGAAGACAGTGACGGTCCTGTTGTTCACTATTACGACTTACCTGAAATACATTGATCCACCATAACAGCCAGTAAAGCCGTTATTATGACCAGCATCGTGCGGGAGTACGTAGGTCGAATACGTTCCGCCATAGAAACTCCTGTTGTACGCTCACGACATTGTCGACACTATTACCCAACATGAACTTTCACACGACCTACTTCGCTTACTCGCTCACCCGTGTCACTAGTTGCATTGCATGTGCCGTTCGACGTTCACGGGTTTGAGAGAAACAGGAAGTAAAGTGAAGTATGAAACAAGCTGTCGTGTCGAAGACAGTGACGGTCCTAGTTAACTGACGGCCCTGTTCACTATTACGACTTACCTGAAATACATTGATCCACCAGAACAGTCAGTAAAGCCGTTGTTATGACCAGCATCGTGCGGGAGTACGTAGGCCGAATACGTTCCGCCATAGAAGCTCCTGTTGTACGTTCACGACACTGTCAACACTATTACCCAACGTGAACTTTCACACGACTTACTTCGCTTACTCGCTCACCTGTGTCGGTTCGCAGCGCACACGTATTTACGACAAAATGTCGTTTCTTATACCGATTTGTCAAGTGACACCCCTACTCACCGGAACATGCAACAGAGCACACGAATAACGACGGCATTTCTCGAGTGTCTGCGTCGATTCGACGGCAGCGTAGTGGTGAATGCACCCAGTGATATTACAACAGTGTGACTATATACACGCCTTTATACAGGCGTTTATATATTCACATTATTTAGTTTTTGTAATGCTATTTTTAACATTATATTATCGGCAACATATTGTATATTCATAACTGGCATACATGCTGGGATTTCAAAAAAATATTATTATATACACTATGATGCGACTATTGCCTAGTGTCATTTTGTCTATCATAATATATGTGTTAGATATCTCGTAGCATGTAAAAACTAATATCGAGACAGTTATTTCACTTTTATTGAACAAAGACAAATGTCAGTTGGTCCTTAGTTCATTACATATTATCAACGTACACAATATTGGTGTTAAGCTAACTAGTCTGAATGTTTAGTTAAAAGTACGTATGTGCGAACCGGACCGGCCGTTAACACGGATATTTTGCTCGTTCGAACTAACATGGACCAGCTCTTTGTAAACACAGCGTATTGTCACCGGTGATAATCGGAGTTTGATCTTGTACTCGCGATATACGATGTCTGCTCATAATAACTCGAGTTCTTAGCATTTGTAATATTTGTCCAAGGGTCCATGTTCCCGTATGTGTGGTTACTATTGACGTATTATTTCAGCCATAAACATCAACTTGGAGGGAGAACGAACATAACAACATGGATTCCACATCTATCATGAAATATAAAATACAGTATAGACACTGAATTACAGAACCACCAATGAAAACATAATTATGAAATCAAAGTCTTATGACATTTTCTTGGATGAAATATGAGTCTATCATGACCGCAGCAAACCCTTGTCCATATTCTTAAATACCGTTTTTGTAGACAAAGTCACCTAATAAAAAACTCTAAAATATTGCATCATCCCATTGTGCTGTTGGAAGTTTATTGTCTGAACTACAAATTGAGTAGATAACACCTATTATTCTTTAGGCTTTAATAATCACCTAGAGAAAATTACTAACCTTGAAAAAAATTTATGTTGTTTACTTTAAATTGCTTTATTATCTTTTCTCTCTTGAGCTAACTGACCTTCATTTTTTAAGATATGTAGTTTAACAATCAAAATGTAGATTGCATTGCCCACACCACTATAGTACAACTTATAAGGGATGCCCGTATTACCTACAGTTTCAACAATACCCTACATGAAAAATATATGTTGAATCCAACATGGATTATAGTACAATGTAGCTCTCTGGGTTTTTGAGAAGACACGTTTATTACAAACCATCAAGTACGGCAACTGTACAACCACTGGAGACTGTACTTGATCGTGCGTGATTTGATTTAAAATGGTCGCTTGAATAATGACAGAAACGAAGTAAAATTCCGCAAAATCGTGATGTTATAATGATTTATTCTTCTATGCCTTACAGTGCCTTACATAATTCGCTGGATGTACTATTTCCAAATCGTAATACTCTTGTTAAGTGGAACGTTAGCAACTAATGGTCTTCATCGGCAGAAGGTACATCTGGCCTGAACATATGCTCTAAAGTCACGTGGATACACTTTACAAACACACACACACACGCACACGCACACGCACACGCACACGCACACGCACACGCACACGCACACGCACACGCACACGCACACGCACACGCACACGCACACACACACACACACACACACACATATATGTGTGTGTGACACTGCACTCATATGCACTCTACAAACTACACATTACACGCATACGTTTCCTCATGATTTTGTTTAACCATAATAATAATAAGAAGAATAATAAAATGACATATTTGGCGCCAATATCCTCGGAAAATCTAAGCTCAGTGGCGCAATAAGACCAAAGGATTAGGCTTTAGATTCTCATGATCATGTACAATGCGAAATGTCGTCAACATATGATAAAACGTGTGGCTGTTATTTACCAAAGCATTACCATTACCATTACCAAATGTATATGTTTTATATCTAGTTCGGTTACATACATATAAGAACGTTTTCATATTATGCGATGTATATTATTTTACTTAGATGCAACCATTGTTTTACTGTACGGCTGGTTAATCCGCAGTTTGCAGACATTTTTCACCATGATATAGAGTTTGAAATACAGTATTATTAAACGATCATACGTAGAAACGTGTTACTATTGATATGTCACAACATACAGTTCGCAATATACTCCTCTTCATATATGTTATCACGTATGAACGAATTACACTGAAGAACACCAGATACGTATCTACAAGCCGCCAATCACTAAACTAACTCGAGTTCTTTGCAGTTGTAATATTTGTCCAAGGGTCAATGTCCCTATGGTCATAACAACTATTCAGCGTTTGGTAAGTTCATTTCCAATAGCGAACAGTGTAAGATGTTTGCAGTATAATACTTAGATCAGTTTGCATGTGCGAGGGCGTGTTTAATACGCGTGTGTGCTTACTTGCGCATGTATTCAACCAATTGAAATAGTGATTAAATGCGTCAACTAAGTGGCACGTAGTCCCTTGCTATGGAGTAATATCCAATAACAACGAAGACAATACTCCAAACACAGTTGTACTAGTTCACACGGCTACTTTATTTCGGCGACTGTCTATTCACTACACTACAACAGCCTATAAGGCAGAGTCCAGTGCCCCTCCATGACACATCATTAATCTGGCTATTGCCAGCCTATATAGTGTCTACTAGGGTTGCAGTCTCTTACGGACACTGTCTCCTAGCAACCAGTCCAAGGTGTGACATACACACTACACTACATAACATCTCCCTTTTTTACAAACAAAAACAAGACTTACGTATTCTATCACTACAATCTCCAAGTTTGCTATGTCTCTATGTATCGTCCATCTCGAGTTAACTACAACTGCTTTCTAGCTGGACACAAAGTCCTGGAGATACTTCGGACACACACTTGTACGTTCACTACGACGCAGTGTCGGTTCGTCCGGTCTGACTGTGCGACTCGGCGAATTGTTAGGCGGTTGCTCCACACTGCCCGATGATTGGGTTGTATCGGGACTTTTCCCGTCAGCTAACATCTTTGTCAAGCTCCTTTTGATGTTGTGTATCATTTTCTCAGCCATCCCATTACTTTGCGGATAACGCGGACTTGATGTTGTATGTTGTATGTGCATTCGCTTCGCAAAGTCGATGAATTCGGAACTATCGTATTGAGACCAGTGTTCGCTAAGTAATGTCTCAGGAATTCCGAAATCACAAAACATCTTCTCTAGATGCCCGATCACGGTACTGCTTCTCGTATCAGCCAGTTTGACAACATTTGGCCACTTGCTTTAACAGTCGACCACTAAAAGATACAAATGTCCATCAAGCTCGAACAAGTCACTCGCTACCACTTGATACGGGTAACTTGACACTTCATGTGGCTGCAGCGGCATCGCTGGGTTTGTCGCTCTATTCTGTTGGCACTCAGCGCAGCTTTTGACTGTGTCACGGATTTGATTGATGTACCTTATCCAGTACACTGCCGTCTTCTCTCTCTCTTTCCCGGTGCACTTCCCAATACCAAAGTGTCCATCATGGATGTCGCTGATTGCAACCTTGCGTAGCGCCACTGGCACTACGACCTGTTGACCCTTTAACACGATACCCTCGTATTCTACGAGGTCATTCCAGACTAACCAGTACGGCTACATTGCTCCAGGATACGACTTCTTATCCTGAGGTCATCCATTCATCATCGTCTGCTTCAGTAAGGTTAGCCCTCGATCGCTGTCTGTGGCTGTCCTGAAGCGCTCTCTTGACATATCGGATGTTATGGTGTACATGTATACTCCGTGAATCTTCTCTGTGTCCATTTGTCAGTTTGGTCAGTGACAATTGACAAGTATGCTCTGCTTAGTGTGTCAGCCAGAACCAAGTCTTTACCTGGCTTGTACATCGAGTTGTAATCGTACGGTTGACAACGCAATCGCATTCGTTGCAGTCTTAGCAATACGTAATTAACTTATGTTTGATGCCCACCGACAGCTTGTGGTCTGTTTCAACAGTGACCACCTGTCCGATAAAAACGTGTAAGTCCGTACTGCACCGCTAACATTTCCTTTTCAATTTGTGCATAGCGTTGTTGTGTCTTTGTGAGTGCACTCGATGCGAACTCAACTGGTCTGCAGCATCACTGCTCCCATGCCTCTCTGTCAAGCGTCAACAGATACCGTTACTGGTTTAGGTGGATCATTTAGTCCCAAAACTGCTGCTGAAGTCTTGATATTGCATTTTGCTCTGTTCATCTTCAGGCCTACCTCTAGACATCGGTCTAGAACCCTGCGTAAGCGATCATCATGTTGCTCTTCTGTCGGTGCATGAATCAAGATGTCATCGATGAAGGTATCGACCCCTTCAGTGTCTCCAAACATGTCAATGATTCTCTTGTAGAAGACTTCTGGCGCAGAACTTATTACATGTGGAAGTCTGCGGTATCACCATTTTCCGAAAGGTGTGGCGAATGCGGTCAGATACGAGCTCTCCTCGTCCAATGCGATTTGAATGAAGCCTGATGTTGCGTCAAGTATACTGACATACCTTGAGCTGTGCAGCTTTGCAAATATCTCCTCAGCTGTAGGTATAGCAAAGTGTTCTTTATCAGCTGTCCTGGATCCAAACATATCCTCAATAACTAATCTGACTTCATCAGTGTTACCAACGGATTTACCCATTCCGTCGGTTCCGTAACCTTGGTTATCAGCTCCTTCCATTTCTTCCAGTTGTGCTTTAAACTGGCTTTGCAATCTAAATATAACACGTCGTGCTGAGTGAACAACCGGTTTAGCATCATCTCTCATTTTGATGTGGTGTTCCCAGTTTAGACAGTCCAATCCACAGAATTCATCACGGTAATCATCTACCAGCTTACCTGCGCTGGTCAATCCGTTGATTCTTTTAACCCCAGTTCTACACTGCTCTGTAAACCCTAGATAATTGGCGCATTTCCCCGAACAATGACAAAATCCACGGGGTAGTACTTCCGCTTGTACGTACTTATCGGGTAAGTTTCGCCATTACTCTAATCATTGAATCATTTCCCGGATCAACCTACTTCAATCAGCTTACCAGGTTCTAACTCAATTGACTAGTAACAGTAACAAAGAAACATACCAACATTGACTTCTGTTATATTCATATAGCAGAAGTCCAGGTTGGTTATAAAATTATCATAGCAACACCGCCTTTATTCATACATCTCCGCATCAATGCAATTCGTTTTCTTAGCTGTTGTACATTCTGAGCATTCTTCTACATGTTATCTCTTTATCTCCCAAAACTAAAACTAACTCTCACTATGACACTCTTCCACGCAAAACTGACTAACTGTATTGTTGGCATCCATTTATACGCTTTCTTGTGCCAGGCACAGTCACGATGAGTCCTACCAGAAGGGAAGGCATGTCCTTATATGTCAGCAGAGTGATCTTGGCGATGTATCACTATTCTGGACATCCTTTACAATTATATACCTGAACACTTTCCCCCGAATGGGTTAACGGAATATTCCCTCTTTTATATAACTATACTGTTCGCTTTCTATAACAACATGTGCTGAGTGCACTTCTATCCTTGGCTACTCTGCCCTTGGACGGGTCGGCAGACACCATATATTATAGCCGTACCATCCGCTATCTAGATATATATGTTATTTTAATATAGTTGTATTCTTTCTACTGAGACAGTCTGTTTTCATACAGCCTCTTCTAGGAGGCTGACCTATATGTCTGCTCTCACTTACTTAGTTGTTTTCCTCATCAATCCGTTTACACACAACTTGTCTCCCTGCTATAACTAGAGGGGTACATGACTTTACAATATGCGTGGATGTTTGAATCTGGCTTAACTGTATGCACTGGCGTCTTTTTTGTGTCTACTTTGCTTTGTCAAAGTTACTGCAGCATCATGCAAAGTGCCTGCGCATTCCACATTTGTTGCAACTCCTGCCATATGCCGGAAAGTTTCTGGCTGAGTGTGTTGTATCACAAAATTTACATGCATTGGCCCTAGAACCATGGTCATTCGTAATCGGGTTCTTGAAACGCTGCCAAGAGTCATTACCAGTGTCGTCACGGCTACGGCTACTGCTGGTGCCCTTCACTGCATGCGACTGTTGATGCTGGCTCATGCCTGCCATAAGCTGGCAAGTTATCTCACTGCTGCGGCGAATGTCTATCGGTTCTGCGAGCTTCAGTTCCGCTTTTGATAGCAATTTCTAACGTACCGAAGATGTAATGTTCATCATGATTTGATCTCGCAGTATGTTGCCTCTTTCATCAGCGTGGTATTTGCATGAAGAGATCAGGTTCTTTAAATCCTCAGAAATGCATCGAAAGTCTCATATAGTGTCTACTAGGGTTGCAATCTCTTAAGGACACTGTCTCCTAGCAACTAGTCCAAGGTGTGACATATACACTACACTACATAACACTAAGTCCATTAACTAATTGGATAACTATGTTTTACCGGTGTACAATACGTTGTTACACCCGGGATACACTTCCGCTGGCCTTACTGTGAAACTGCCCATACAGACATTTACCGAAGATACATTTATATAGTGTATATGCCCAATATAGCTGCATCAACTAGGTAGCCTATATGCACACCGATAACACCTGCCTGGCGTTTCCGATACGCGCCTCGTCTTCGCCGCAGAATTCTCTGGTGACTGGAACAGCAGAAAGTTGTCGCTCTTGGCATGATCTTTTCATTACGTGTAGGATTTATGCCATCTCGTTTCTATAGTAGAAACATATTTCACTACGTACCAGTGTTTTCTGTGATCTCTGTTTGCTTCTGTTCACTATTAAAAAAAATGTATCCACAAATAAAAATATCCATGTATAGTTTTGTTTTGAAAATGTCCAATTCATGACGAGGGTCTCTCAAGCCATGTAATAACCGGCTGCGGGCCAACTTTGTCCCGCGGTTCAGAGTTTCCGACACGCTGTGCTAAGTGGAAGAATAGTGATGTTCCATTCCCGATTTTTTAAATACAACGAAACATTCTAAACAGTCTAGGGGCATCCAGGGATTAGAAAATAAACTACATCCTCTTCGCATACCATGAGCTGTTGTATCACAGGAGTCACTTTGTGATACTTCGCTAGAACTGTAATCAGCCATAATTGTGGTAAGCCAGAACTGTGATCAGCCAGCACAATTAACAAAGACTACTTTAAAACTTATACAGTGTATCGTGTGGGAACACGTAAATCTCCGATGTGTTGCCACATGTGCTTATGAAGTACTTTCATGGCGACCGAGTTGTACGAGGACGAAGAACTCTTACCTAACCTACTCCGATTAGTCGTTTACCATATAGCATAACGATAGCGCTATAGTTGGTCATACTTCACTTGTTACCTTGCAGGTAACGTCAGCCGTCCACGGGTTTTAGAGAAACAATGTGTAGCAAGCTGTGACATTTCACGGACTGCGTTCGCTATTACGACCTACCTGAAGTAATATGTCAGAACAGTCAGTAAAGCCGCCGATATGACCAACATCGTGCAAATGCATGCATGTCAAATATGTCCCGCCATAGAAGTTTCTGTAGCACGCTCACGACACTGTCGACGCTACTGGTCCTACGGTGTGGTAGGCGGTTCACCCTCGCCTGGCCTGCTTAGCTTAGTCACTCATCCGCATCGGTTTGCGGTGCATAGGTGCTTAGGTTGATGACAGAGATCGGTAGGTAATACCGCTTGTTTCAGTCATGTCACTTATTGTCGGGTGACTTAGGGCCACATTTTGATGAAATTGTGACACACTGGACTAATGTATCAAATGTGATGCATGTGTTGTGTAGGTCCTTACCAAACATTCTGGGGGGTGTGTTCGCTATTGGCAAAGTGAAGGTCTATATATTGTTGTAAAGTTCAGTTGTTTGTTATCTATTAACCAATTGTTTTCATATTATTACATAACATGTTGCCGAAGATTTGTCTTAATGACTGTTATGAATAAACAAAAATATTACGGGCTATTCGTGACCGCACTGGCAGCCATCTAGCATAATCTTAGTCTGACTTTAACTTAGGTGACTTAACTGGGGCTCCCCCCATAGCTTCTGTTTTGTCCTAGCAACAAGTGTGTCAATTGTGGTGCTTTTATGCTTTAATAATAGTGTCCTTAAAACTCCATCCTCCACTGATTTAGCCTATCGCAAATCCGGTTCATTGGTGTCCAAATATGTAGTATGTGAATAGTTTATGTAACATCCGCAGTAGATTTAATAAAAAAATGCCTATTTTGTTCACACCGTCGAAATAGTTGACTTCAGTCGTTAGATCTGGAAAGGATCAAAATAGTGGATATCCAAAATGGTAAACACTTCAATCCTCTCACCGATCACAAGACAAAGTAACGAAATTTCACCAAGGATGAAAATCGTGATTTTGTTTTAGCATTTCGAATTTCATTTTACTGAATGCTTCAACAAGCATTAAGTAATTTATTAGTTTGTCATATGATTTCACACAAAAAAATTTATTCAGAAGTTGCATAAATGAGCTAGCATGTTGCAGTGGATACATGGTAGGTTTGCTTTTTCGCAAAATTTATTTGAAATGAGACTACCAAAAATGGAATTTAGGAGCTAATACACTATTAGTTTCCATGACATACAACAGTACGCAGGAAGAGAGGTAGAATGGCTTGAAGGCAGACTTCGATTCAACGGCAACGGTAGGTAGTGGTCAGTGCAACTAGTACTAATGGAAGGTAGAAGTACTAGTGGACAGGAAGTAGTTATATTAATTTTGTTATAAGGAAGGTGTAAATGTCGTATAAGAAAATGCTTATTTTCACAGAGGATGGTAAAGAAAGAACTCTAGCGACTGTGGAACGGTATATTTCTTGGTTAGTATAGTACCTTCTACATAGACATATGTTAGTCCTAGCATTGACAACCTTTGGTAGACTAAAAGCATATTTTCCAACAGAGGCATCTCATCGAGACTGAAAGCCCCGACTATATGAGCCTTTATACTGTCAGTTGCAAACTACGGTGCGTATGCTTGGAGACTGTGCTCATAGAAGACACAGTGTTGCCAGCGGGCTCTCAGCGGGGTTACCAGGGCAGGCAGATTATAAAATAGCCAAATCAGAAAGGGTACATACACCATTGAATCCAACAAAAATGTAGTCAGACCCCGGTGGTTTGGTCACGTTTGACGTGTGATAAAGAGATAACATTGTTAGTCAAATATTCAAACAAGACTTCAAAAGAAAACGAAACAGAGAAAGGCCACTAGAGAGGTCGAGTGACCAG
The DNA here is from genome assembly GCA_009193005.1 of Lamellibrachia luymesi. Lineage (NCBI taxonomy): Eukaryota > Metazoa > Annelida > Polychaeta > Sabellida > Siboglinidae > Lamellibrachia > Lamellibrachia luymesi. The sequence continues at coordinate 46,933 of SDWI01001346.1, forward strand.
ATCAGACACGACAATTGGCTTCCGGTCAATATGACCTATGCGTTTAAGTCAAGTAGCTGAAATGACAGGAGTGATGTGAATATACAATTAATTAAACATGCATGTGATGCCGATGAACCACACACAATATTATACAAAAATGGCATAATTTTAAGTGTAAGAGTTTTCTCTGGCCAGCACTGTCGCATCAGAAGACAAATAATTTCTTATGCAGAAAGATCAGTGAAATGATCGAAATACGAGAGAGGCACCCAACTACCAACAGAGACGGAGATTACAATCTTCTACTGCAATGCAAATAATTTTTTCACCATAATCGTGTTACTCATTGGTTACATAGCTGCATAGCTGTGCAGTACTTGAACAGTATAGTTCTTTTTGAAAAGATTAACACTCTTGCAATGAATTAATGAGCTACCAAGGGAATTCCATCAATGAATTTATGAGCTATCAAGAGAATTCCATAACTTTACACCGTTAATTGATATATCATTGTCTTTAGATAAGTGCGTGCACACTTTATTTAAATACACAATTTTGTCGGGTCATGTAGACAGGGTCATACAAAACTAAAAGCTTGTGTATGTTGTTTGGCAATGAATTGTTAAATGCCTCATACATAATTTCAGGACTTTTTAGTTTCACCATATCTGGCAATTGTAGAATGCGGAGATCATAAAATAGGCTAGATGTGTGGTCCAACCTCTGAGCATCACATATTAATCTTACAACCTTTTTCTGCAACAAGACTAAGCATTTTACGTTTGCTGCATATTATCAACAACTCTGTTCGATCAACTTTCTACCGATCAGCTCGCTTGATTTATCAATTTTATTACGTAATCCTGAACGTGGCCCAATTCTGAATTCCTGAGCTGTTTTCTGTTTGCATGTTTTCTGGCCATCGCAAAATTTGAATGCAAATATGAAAACAATGGCTTCATTGTCCACCTACCACATAGAATGCGTTGCTTTGCATGACAATCTTATTCGGTCATGTTTAATATACCTAACTGTAAACCCTCCAAATTATTTGTTATTTAACGGTTTCAGGTCGTTTCTCCAATCCACTGGTAACGCAAAGGTAGAGAGTCATTCCGTCGCAACATATATTTTTGTTTGACACATGAATTCGCAAATATATAATAAGTTCGGTAAGAAATATGAATAACATCGACATTCGGTAGAATGTGACCAGATTGACGTGTTGAGAATGCAGCAATATATGTTATCTCCAAAACATTATTGTACAAAATATAAAATCCATGAACACTCATTGCTTTAAGCAGTAGCAAGGCCACATTAGTCAAAATAGTGCATTTGTTCTGTCGCATCGTAATGCACACAACAACATTCTTGACACCGCATATTGCATACTATGTGTATAAAATGCGTAGCTGGCAGTATGATGTGCAAACCTTAACACAAAGAACAGTATAAAAGTAAGTAACGTAAATGATCTTAATCTTGGTCGTAAACCCGTGTGTACACTAGCTACCCCTTTTGCTATACAATACAATAATATATTTCATGTTGCTTATCTGGTTAAAAAGAAATAAAATGTTAATGCGGTGACACTTTCGGATTGCTATTTACAAAACAGCCAGCTCGCTTCATCCGCGTGGTGGTGCCGTGTTCACCCGCCACGGTCCGCCAGGTGGTGCTGTACACAACCAACAGTACATACTGCATTGTTCTTACTGGAAGTTGGCATATGTGTCAAATTGAGACATGTACGCAAGCGCCAACTCGTACAGGAACCGATATTGAACCTGTAATAAAATTGCATAAACAATTACTCGTTCAATTATAAGTTGGAAAAAATTACAAATAACAAGCGGGGATGGTTCACCAGCGAGAAGTCAGCGATTTGTTCTAATACGAAGCTTAAGGCTGGTGTTGTGCGACATATTTCCATACAGTTCCACGCAGATATTCATATTCACTATGACTGTTATTTTGTTTTAAACAAGCTGACATGTTTAGACTGAAATGGACATAAGGTGAAAGTTATAACAAATAATGAAAATGGGTTAACAACGGAAGAATGGAAAACAAACAACCAATTACGAATTTACCGACTCTTTGATTGGAACAGGAACATTAACGAAATAATAATTTAAGTGAACACATGGCGGATTGGCGCCGACGATAAGTATGTGGCCTACTACCAGGCAAATTACTCGACGAAGAAATGTAATAATGTGTTTTAATAAACTTATGTTTATACTTATAATTTCACAAATGTGATAGTCAGTATGATAATGAATAGTGACTTCGACCAACATAACAAATCTACTGCCTGAAACGTACGAGGTGTGTGATGAGTTGAGGTCGGGTGGTGCGGACGTGTTGAACAGCGTGGAAGACGTCCACCTCCTGCTCCACCTTCATGTGTTCGAGCACGTAGCTGGCTGCACACAACAGTCCACAGCGACTCGCTCCGTCCCTGGTTGATTCAAACTTAATTTTACAGCAATTTCGTCAGGATTTGGCATGGTGTGTGTGTGTGCGTGTGTATGTGTATGTGTATGTGTATGCGTGCGTGTGTGCGTGTGTGCGTGCGTGCGTGCGTGCGTGCGTGCGTGCGTGCGTGCGTGCGTGCGTGCGTGCGTGCGTGCGTGCGTGCGTGCGTGTGTGTGTGTTAAATTTCATGATTATCGATATGTTTCTCCGTCGTGAAAACTATCCATATGTAAATGCTTCTAAAGTTTTTTCATCATTGTGATAGTGCCAGTAACATGTGCTACATAGATAGAACCCATCATTGAACTGATTACAAGAGAAACTAGAAATGTTTTTGATGTTGGTGCATTATGGCGGTGACAGATGTTTGAAAGAATACTTCGCAGAGAAGTCGAGATGGCATTGGAATTACCAGGTTTGTCAAATGTTGAAGTGAAAATCGTTTTGATCAGTCCAAAGGACTGAATATCGCGCTACATACCAACTAACAGTTACCTTTAAAGACCAACTTACGTGCAGTGGACGACAATCGGTCCGTTTCCGCTCTGTTGCTGCCACTTCTCGACGGCATCCAGCAAGTCCAGGAGGACAGTCGTGTTGCTGGGCAGTGACGAGTCGTCACTCCAGGAGTGATTGAGCTGGAACTGCTTGATGACTGTCTCGATGTCTTCCGACTAATGAGATGAATAGCAACACATTGCTATTGTTACGTTATAAAGACAACTGCGCTTAGAATTCAAACAGTATAAGTATGACGTATGAAATACATTTGACTTAATGTTATACTAATATCCATTAAAGCTGCTTCTTCAAGTGATTCTGCCCATCGCGAATCCGATCAATTATGTCCAGATGTGTAGTGTGTGACTAGTTTAACTAATGTGCGCAGTCGGTTTAATAAAAATGCCTATTTTAGTTCAAATCATCGAAAGAATTGACTTCAGTCGTTAGATGTGGTAAGGATCAAAATAGTGGATAGACAAAATGGTGACCTCTATCCTCTCGCCGATCAAATGACAAAGTTTCGACGACGAAATGTCACAAAGGAAGAAAATCGTGATTTTTCAGCATTTCGACTTTCACTTAAATTAATGCTTGAACAAGCATTAACTAATTTAATTGTTTGTCTGATGACTTCACAAAAACTACATACAACAGTTGCACAAACGAGCTAGCCTGTTGCAATGGATACTAGGTAGGTTTGTTTTTTGCTAAATTGATTAAGCACCTTGAACCATCCAAATAATATGTCCTTGTGAATAAAAAAATAAGCAAATCCGTGACGTCTGCACTATTTTAGCTGATGTCACGATAACATACCCGACCAGATTTGTTTAGTTTGAACTCTCGCACTGCTACGTTGGGGTTCTCGGTGGTAACTGTTTCCAAGAGTTCAACTTCGAACGGGCCGTACTGCTGCTTTGTCGCTTTCTTGGTTGGCCAGTAGACGACGCATTGCTTGATAAACGAAATTGATACATCGAACATCATCATCGACTAGTTATTCCTACTGCACCATTCCTGCACTGGATGGTTTCCGACCACCCGCGTGTCGTCAGTTTTCTAGCGAAGGGTTTCGTTGGTTCAACTTTATACATGATGTTCAACTGTTGCTTTTAACATTGACCTATTGAACTGAACGTTAACCTCATCCGATTTATTCACAGTGTCAAACAATATGCCAGATGTTGTGATTTTATCTGTTTTCGTTTTCTAACTATGCTACGGATAAAAATATGCCTGACACAGAGCCACGAAGCAAGATAGTGACGTCATGCCGGACACTGGCCGGGATAGTCATCAATACAAGAAGTTTAGCACATTCTTTAACATGAAGACATGAACAGCAATGTTGAGATGTTGACAGAAACCACTGATTTCTATACATAGATCACTGATAAGAGCATTGCGAATTTTTCACGTACGTCATCAGTGACGTCACTATCGTCGAGCATAACGACCGTGCGAGACTCGTGGTCATTCAACAATCTCCACATGTCAACGACGGTTGCCGTCATCGGCGACTGGGTGAGGATGTAGGCGTTGCGCTCCTTGTAGCCCTGAAACAGTAGGTGTACCCGAACCGGCGTATGAGATTACGTCTTTGTAAATTAAATAATGAACTTTACAAACACATTGCAAAACGTTAAATTTATACCGTAACCCTCTAATAATCGTTACTCTGTGCGCTTTAAACTTTTCCCCCAGCAAACCTGTTCTCGCAAACACCATTTCAACATCTGTCCCGGAAAACACATATTTAAAACAGCACAGCGGTTAGGCTTACACCAGGCCTCAAATCACTCCACAAACGTCCCCTCCCATTCATCTTTTCCTAGCAACTTTTTTTTTTTAGGCCAAACTAGCGAAACTGCTTGATTGCTGGTGTAAGCATGCTTTCTTTCACGTGTGTGAAAACAATTTCCTCATGTTTTGATTATTCCGAAATAATCTGCATACAGTGTATATAGATTGTTGGAACCCTTTCACACTACTTTTGAAAATCGAGTCACAAGGTCATATGTGTAAGCACTACGCAGTTGGGTGTGTTGGATATGTTCAGGATTGATTAAGCACGATTATGCACCGTGTTCATAGTTGAACATTTGCCTGGACTGTGTTATCATATTAAATGTTTGGCCTACTCTACATATATTGCAGCTACCCGTTCATTTGAATTCTCTATCAAGTTATTTGACTTTCTCGTAACTAGCAAAATCCAGCATTGTTGGTACAATGCCAAAATGCGAGGAGAAGCCGTCTAGAATAAAAACGCCCTTAATGCTTCTCCAGTTGTATCAGTGTCTCGTTTATCCTGCTATCGCTCGCCTTCTGGTTCCAGAAACATCGCGTAACCTCTATCGATCAGATTAATTCATGTTCGCGCAATATCTCAGTTCAGGTGATTGAGTTTCGTGAGTTTTGTTGCACAGTCAGCGGACGGACAGACAGTGGACGCCGTTGGGCGCAGGCCCGTTCGTGCGAGACGAGGCCGAGGTGAGCGTCTACTTCTCGACAGTGGCGCCGACATGCGAAAGCCGGAGGAGGTATTAATTGGAACGAATACAGAGTTAAATATTAATTCCGTTTTATTCTACTGTGTGAATTGTTTCCCTCTAAGTCAAGTTTATAATTGTTTCGCATGCATTGAATACCATTATAAAATGTTACTAACACCTAATGAGATATAATGAAAGTCTGATGTGTGCGATAAACGGTGGCGCCACATCCCGGAGCTTGGATAATCGAGGCTACAGTAACATGCGCGTTAATGGCCGTTCAGCAGATTCGACCAGACCGGTTACTCGGTAGATCCGTCATTTTCACATCGGTACTTACATGTACATAGACGGCGTTGATGTAGTTGGTGCCTTCCTTCCAGGGAGTAACCAGGTACGGACGTTGATGATCATCTAAATGTGAGTTGAGTATGATTCATTAAAATGCACCGCTGCAAATCTAAACAGCTCATTAGCAACGCCGTGTTTATTCACACGAGATGTGGTGAAGGTAAGTGTGACCTGGTTATAAACACAGCCCTTTTACGTATTATCTGGCAAATATAATTGAAACATTTGTTAACGCGTAATATCTTTCTTATGCACATCGAATCGCCACCGGCTCGTTATCAATATACATTGCATTTAACCAGATTGATCAATATTGCCACCAAAGCATCAACTCCTGGCTGCAGGTGGGCACACAATTATCATTGCTATTGCTTACACGATCAGTAGATAAACTGTTACGTAAGTTTATGTATTTTTGAAAATATATTTCCGAAAAAAAATAATTCAACGCTATCATGATAATAATGAGTGTAATAAAATAATATCTACATACCTGGAATAATCTCAATGAAGCGATTCTTTGCGACGTTATTTGGTTCGAGGGCAGCACATCTGGCGTTCTTACGAAGTGGCTTCAGTGCGTTGAGTCGCTGCAGAGGAAAACTAACCGGTAACAATTGTATTAACTTAAGCACGGTATTACATGTATCACTACTTGTTGGTTTATATTAGTCATTCACACGCTCAGCGAATAATTATAATCTAAACCAGCTGAACAGGACTAATCAGAAGACCACAATGTAATTGCGAAATGCATCAAACCTCGAACTGTTCGACGAGTTTACTGTTTCTACACAGTTCTTCAAACGTCTGCCTCAGCTCGGAACACGGTACGACTGCGATCTCGTTCAACTCCATCAGAGCCTGGTAGACATAGATGTACTGCTCCTGCGAAACAAAAACAGCATTTACATGTGAAGAAATATCACATGCGGAGCTAAGCACAATTAGAAACATTTAGTCAATGTGGGCATCTTAGTAAATGTCACATTTACTTTGCTTATTGTTTTCCTGAATATTCTTCAATAAATTTTGGTTGAAGATTTGTTCTATCTGGCCACCATATGTTTAAAACAAAAACACGTATTTTCTCCACATGGTGAGCAAACAAAATTGCTTCTTGATTACATAAAATAGGCTTCGGCAACAGTGTAATAACACAGCATCACAACATCTGATAGCCTTGTCTCTGTATATGGTATCATGCACTTGATATATGTTAGATAACTTCCTGTCTTGTATACAATAATCGTCGTGGCATGGAGTGTTCATATACGCATACGTTGACATAATTGTGTATGCTTTTGTGCGTTATACTCCAATACATATGATTATCACCATACATCGATTTCCATCTATATTTTGACCACGAATGCCATATTAAAATTAACGCATCTACTAATAGTCAATATTAAAACAACGTGTATATGTGAGAAGTTCGTGTTATGCTGATATTTGGAAACAATGGTATGCTATGACTCAATCTCACCAGCGTCTGCACCATGTTCATCCTCTGAGTTCTGAGCAGATTGACGCACTGGAAGACGTCAACTTTGCCTTCTGCCTTTGCCTGTTCGATGAGGATGTCGATGGCTATGAAAGTTCCCGTCCGTCCAACGCCCGCACTGTGAAAATATCATAACAACATTATGTAAAAAAGATGGTGGTAAATAACAACAAACGGCCCCTACTTTGAACACATATAACGGAGCATACATGTTTGCAATGTAATCCAAACGGTATTATTCAAACATGAGTAGAATATAATAATTATTTCCCAGCAAATGCCTGATATCGAGGCCAGATGAACGTCGCCGAGGCCAGATGGACTCGCCAACCCTCTAGATTCACCTGCAGTGTACGACGAGAGGTCCGCGTTTCTCGGAGTCGAAGCCGTGCACCTTGCGATGGAACGCCAGGAGAGGGTACGCGTACTCCGGAGTCCCCTTGTCCGGCCAACCGGTGAAGTGTAACTGGCGCATTCGTCTCATCTTTTTCAACTTCTGTATTTCAACATAACAGCATAGGTGTTTGCTTCGTCAAAATTTAGAGAAATATTACTGCGAACGTTTATTAATTAATGTAGATGAATGTATATATTTTTGTTTTGTGAAATCCGTCAATACATAAGCTCAGCATCCGAATGTTTTTCAAGCGCTATGTTTGTAGGGAAGAAGTTGTCTTCTTGCTGACCAATATGTGCACATGTTTTTAAGTAATATAGTTTATTCGCTGAATTCTGCTTGACCTGAGAGTCGACATGGTAGGTAGGTAGGTAAAGTCATCCCCCAGGCATTACGC
>SDWI01001346.1:59871-83472 GCA_009193005.1 Lamellibrachia luymesi
TTGTGTGTGTGTGTGCGTGCGTGCGTGCGTGCGTGCGTGCGTGCGTGCGTGCGTGCGTGTGTGTGTGAGAGCAAGCCGCCGAGCGTGCGTGCGGGCGTGTGTGCGTTTAATCCAAACCAAGAATAATATCTACCTGATAAGAACGATGCTAACGACGACAATGACGCCAGCAATGACGATGATGACAGCCACCGCCACTCCAGCTGTACCGCCCGCCCCTAGTCCTCCGTTACTCTGCGCCTCGCCCCCGCCAGCGCCAATTCTTGTGGCAGTGTCGAGTAATGGTGTTATCGGCCTTTTCGTCGTCATAGTCGTTGCTGTCGTTGTCGACGCCGTTGTCGTCGTTGTCGTTGTTGTTGTAGCTGCAAAACATTGAAGATAGCCATTTTGTTGTTATCTATAATGGTTGGTGTGCATTTTCGTTTAAGGCAAAGATCTTCAGAAATCACCTATTTGTAATTTTAAAAACGTCAAAAATATTTTTTTTAATATGTTTTAACAGTTACGTCCGAGTAGTTCCACATAACTTTCCAATTTCGTGAGATATTATTCGGAATGTAGGTATTACTGTGCATGCCAACATGTAATGAACAGTAGCATGCACATAAACACATGTTCACGCACGTGCGCACAGACACATACATAAACGTCCTCATGGTGTTCAAATACTCACTTGTTGTGAGGCTTACGGTGAATGTCTCGCTGGTTGAACTGATGTTCTCATTGTTCGTTACTGTCACGTTCACCTCGTACACTTCGTACGACAGGAAGTCTATGGACAGCTGCGTTTGGTTAACTCTAACTGCCTCTTTGTATAACCAGTCATCGGTCGGTGATGTTTTGGTTCTGTACCCCACTCGAACAGCTACTAGTTCGTCACACCCACTTCCATTTATCTCCTTTGATAAAACGACACGTCAAAGCTGAGCATAGTTGTACAACATTTCACGGTTACACAAACAAACCTACGCAATCACGCTCACACATGTGCGTTCACATGCCCAGAGAAATAATGAACGTAACGATCACATGACAACGTGTCAATGTGTATACGCAGTCGCGTGAAACGCATCACCCACCTTCCATTTCACAACCATACGGGCATGTACGTCTCCGTCCAGAGTTGACGTCACGACGTCTATAATGGTGGGAGTGTTGGGAGCTGGAAAGACATGTTGTAGCGTTCAGAGTAAATATATCTTAGTGATCTTCTATTTCCACTTGTCGTATCATATTGCTCTTTTCTCTCAGTGGTTATCATTTTATTTCAATTTAGCGATTCCACAGAAATGGTGGGTTTGAACGAACCATCCGAACCAAAAGTGTTCACCATCGCCTTTAAGGTGGCCGTTGTATATGGTTCTATTGAATGGAGGGGTTTCAATGAAAGCCACGTGGTGTTTGTTTCCATGACATTAAGACAAATATAAAATGTAAAAAAATATAATTTACATTTTGATATATCTCCATTAACAAACTGCATTTAAAAATACACAGGCTGTTTCCAAGAATTCGAAGATTGAAACAGTTTGTAAATTAATCGAAAACTGTATGATGAACATAGCAGTCACTGTACCGATGCAGTCAGTTTTGAAGCTAGTCGCGTCCGTGTGGTTTCCTGCTTCATGTGTCTTGTTTTGTTGTCGATAAGGTTCCACTTTTACTGAATGATGCGTGTTGAACATGAGTCCGGTGATATCAGACTCCAAACGATTGCTGTGGACCCCATGTGGTGAATGCACGGCCTTCCACTTTGTCTCTCCGTGGATATGAAGCCAGACGATGTAATAGTAGTGGGCCTCCAGACCAGGTGGGACGTCAGTAGCCTCTAACCAACTCACTACAGCGGACGAGCTGGTAATGGCGTCAACATTGGGCTTCTCTGATGTTCGGAAACGTGGAATCGCTGGTGGAATAAATAGTATATGTTATTCGCTCATCATATGCACACAGCGTTCTATATGAATGACATTTATCGAATACATGTATTTTGTTTTAAATTATTATAAACCGGTTTAAGGAATATAAAATGACATCATGTAGCAAATATTAACGAGAAATGATAAAGACGTGTTGCTTTTATATCAACGTGACTTGTGTAGTATGCTTGCATTTATTAATGTATAGCATATACGTTCGGTGTAAAGTAATAACAATTGACTTACGAGTGTAAGCACAAAATAAACTTAACTCATTTATGTATGTCTATGTATTTAAGGTTCATACTCCTACACAGGAGATGCATTACCATATAGTATATATAATTGTGTTTCTTCTCATAACTAAATAATGCATTGGATACTACATCATATTTGTGCCGAGGACATACGTTTTACTTAAGTATGTGTGCTTTGCAAGCATTCGAAGTGTACCACAGTTTGCAGCCATTAGTACAGTGTCCATCCGTAACACTGCACGGTGAATTGTCCTTGCATTGTCCGCAGTTTTCCTGACAGTTGACTCCGTAATTCCCATCCTTACACTCTGCATGTTGTTGTGTCAATAAATTGTTAAATTAAATGATAATATTAAAACCACTCATGCACAAGTATTGTGGTTTAATGAGCAACACAATTAAAATGATGGTTTAGCCCCAATTTTAGAATAACTTTCATTCCAAAGCATTTATTTTTCATTTAATGGCTTAATTAAAACAGAATGATGATATGTTGTTGTGTACTGAATGCTGAATGTAGTAAGGCACTTGCTATATTGCAAGATACCCAGCAAAGCACCCATTTAACTCACATACATAACATAGTCTATATATATCTCGTATTTTCAACTATACACACCGTTCTTGCAGTCCGGCTGCTGTTTGCCTGGCGAGCAAACGTCACAGCCGGTAACGTCGTTGCATCCACTTGACGAGGGACAATACTGGCAAGCTAGGAAATATAAAATATAATTGGGTTGATGTTCCACGTCAGCAACAACAAATGTTCTGATTTATGTGTGTTGTGCGAACAATTGTGTGTTTGCGCGTGCGTGTGTATGCTTGTGTGTGTGTCCTCGGATGCTCGGATGCATGTATGCACGTATGCACGTATGCATGTATGCTTGTACGTAGAGCTGCATACCTTATGAATGTATGCAAAGTAAATAATGTAAACAATATCGTATCACATGGTTATGAAATAAAAGCATCGGACTAAAACACAAATGTTACTTACTGATATATAGATGGCCAATGACAACCACTTCACAGAGACCGGCTATGTTTGGCTGGGACGTCCCATTCACACGCCTGAACTGGAGATAGCGACCGACCGCCTCACAGGAAGTTACGACTGATGCCGAAGCAGCCACTGTGCCTGTGTGATTCCCGCACTGGATCAGCTGATTTCTGTCAGAACTGTCGCCAACGCTAAGTGTGAACCCATCGAGTCGTTTATGTGCTGAAATCATGCACTGACTACATGACAGAAATATGTCAAAAATTTTGTAATAATGTCAGTTGTTATATACCCTATACAATAAAGATCTAACAGAGGGAACAGATTTGACGAGGATTCTACTGTGCATAACATTGTGCAACTGAACATAATATCCTCATTAGCATGTGTCGTTCTTGACACTTATGTATCTGATAAGCCCACCGTCTAGTCTGAACTGAAAGTGTAAATTAGCTCATTAGCTTGTAGTGTTATGCACAACTATAGAATAATGTAAGATGACAAATTAATGTGTATAAGCATAAGAGGCTCTTACGCAGTGACGGAGGCAGGCGGCGGAGAAGAACCCATCAATGTCTTCTGAGTTCCAGCTACTTCAGACATGCAGGAAGTCTGGCACTTATACATTTATTGGACATCGACAGATAATGTCAAAAGTGTTCTACTCACATGAAGCCCTGTTGTAGATGACAACGCCGTATATTTTGTATGTATCACCCAGATCAACCATCCACCACGCGTTGATATCCCGTTCATCCTCCATGGGATGTGCGCAGCTATTATTCTTCAATACAGAATCGGTATTCCCATCAACTGCTTTGCCGGCTGGGTATCTCTTGCTATACCTGTTGGAGTCCTCCCCACATTGGCTTGCCTTCTTTTTGTAAGCAACATTTTCTGAAAACGGATACACACTCTTGCTACCGTGCGTACAAGCTATAAAATATATACTTTTAAATTTGTTTCACGTATTAACTATTGTGTAGATGGATTTAATAAAATGGCTACTAATAACAACAACGACGGTGCGCCTATGTATGTTGTGGGTCTCCAATTAATCGGAACCATCGACGTATGGATAAACACAAACGATGGCTTCACCTATGTTGATGCAATACGGATACATTATTCGTTATTCCAGGTGTGTATCTTTCCAGTTGTATGTTTATATTGTCATTTAAAGCGAAACAAAAGTCGGGGCTACACACCTAGCAGAGATAATAAAAGCTAATCACGAGCAACTAAAATCAAGAATATCACGTCAGTGGTTTACTCACAGTGTGTTCTAAAACTGGGAGATTCTGGTCATTTCTCCGAATGACCGAGGACTGACATGCTAACAATCTGGACCGATAAGCGCATGCGCACTTCTATGAAATCGGGGAAACCTAGACTACAAGGGACGTATTAAGTGAGGCCGGCATACACAGAAACAACGCAAGTCTCAACTAAACATAATATTTTGTTAGAAAGAGGACTAGTTTAGTAAACAAAGACCAAAATATGTTACATAAGTTAAGTTTGTACGCAATAAATACATGGCCATATTCTATTGGCAAGGATATGAATAGGTGTATACAAATATATTTTCATTTGGCGAGCGAATATTGCCAGAATACCATACTAGTGACGTAGTAACAGTATGGCGCGTCATATGAAATTAATATGTGCGTTCAGCAAAGTTTTCCTTGTAAGCCACTGGCGTGATATTTTTAATTGCAGTTATACATGGTTATGTTTTAGTAACTCTTATTGGTCAATAGGATGAAAAACCACGACTTTTGTTTCGCTTTAAAATTGTATATGTTGTTGTTCTCCTCCTTTTCCCTGTAGTCCCGGGTGAGGCTGGCACCGATACCGATTTATGTTTTCCCTTCTTCTTCACAACTAGTTCCATTTTACTACCGTCTCCACCCTCTTATATATGCTTACTTAAATTATTATTTAATAAAATACATCCCGTATTAACCATATTGTGACATTAATTCTACGTAATTACACGATGAAAAGTATAAATTACTTGGACGAAGCTAAACTTCAGCGTTTAGCGAAACACGACTTTTTATCAGTGAAGACGGAATTCACAATTTGAACTTGGTCACCTTAAGCGATTCGCATTAACATCACACTGCTGTCTGAATGAGTCAGGTCTAAGACACAGTCTTAGACCGGGAATACGGAAATTGCTTATAATGTGAAAGACATTGGAAGACTTCTGGCCGTGACTAACCAAATTGAGAATATTAACTAAGTATGCCAACCATGGTATGACAAAGCAGATTTGCGCATAGAATATGTGATCAATACGTGAGCCCAAGAAAGATAATATTTTTCCTGGTGGGCTTTATACATATATTGCATTGAAACAAACCGCTAACCGTTGGGTTCGCCCCTTAACAGAACAACAACAATAACTCAAGGACAAGTGCATTGACAAAGACATATCTCTTGCATGAACCAAACAGATAAGTTGGCAAGCGGCGTTAAAAATATTACTAACGAAACGAGAACCAAAGCATTGATTATACCACCACATTGTATTTTAATGTTCAACACACAACGTGTCCCCTCATGTTTCATTCTCCGAGGCTACTGTAGACACAGACATATTAAAACATATTTTGACCCACCTGTCTGGCAGGCTGTTCCATTCCAACGATGGTCACTAGGGTGACCATCTTGACATTGTCCACCGTTGATACAGTCGCCAGTGGTTGTGTTACAACCCTTGCTACATCTGCAGGGGAAGATGCACGAACTTAAGCTGCTTGACTTGCTGGGGAATCGACAATAAGCATCTGCAACAACAAACGCATCATTTAAGTTAGTTACATTGCCTAAATAACGCATATCTTGTTTTCATTATACATTTTACTTATCCTGGAAGCTGTACGCTCATGTAACTCTACTATGTAAATAGCCATTGTTAACAGGAACACCGTACAGTGGACCTCATTACAATGGCTTCGAAACGCCAGGATTCAAATCCCATTCCTTTCAATTACTTGGTGCTATTTCACTATACTTCCAGGTCCCACAATTTAGGGTCTAGAAACGAAAATATNGTTGTGGTTGTTGTTGTAGCTACGAAACATTGAATATAGCCATTTTTGTTGTTATCTGTAATTGTTGGTATGCATTTTCGTTTAAGGCAAAGATCTTCAGATATCACCTATTTGTAATTTTAAAAAACGTCAAAAATATATTTTTTAATATGTTTGAACAGTTACGTCCGAGCAGTTCCACTTAACTTTCCAATTTCATGAAATATTATTCGGAATGTAGGCATTACTGTGCATGCCAACATGTAATGAACAGTAGCATGCACATAAACACATGTTCACGCACGTGCGCACAGACACATACATAAACGTCCTCATGGTGTTCAATACTCACTTGTTGTGAGGCTTACGGTGAATGTCTCGCTGGTTGAACTGATGTTCTCGTTGTTCGTTACTGTCACGTTCACCTCGTACACTTCGTACGACAGGAAGTCTATGGACAGCTGCGTTTGATTAACTCTAACTGCCTCTTTGTATAGCCAGTCATCGGTCGGTGATGTTTTGGTTCTGTACCCCACTCGAACAGCTACTAGTTCGTCACACCCACTTTCATGTATCTCCTGTGATAAAACGACACGTCAAAGCTTAGCATAGTTGTACAACATTTCTCGGTTACACATGCAAGCCTACGCAACCATGCTCACACATGCGCGTTCACAAGCCCAGAGAAATAAAGAACGTAACGGCAACGTTTCAACGTTGAAACGCAATCGTTTTCAAAGCATCACCCACCTTCCATTTCACAACCACACTGGCATTTACGACTCCGTCCAGTGTTGACGTCACGACGTCTGTAATGGCGGGAGTGTTGGGAGCTGGAAGGACATGTTGCAGTGTTCAGTGTAAATATATCTTAGTGATCTTCTATTTCGACTTATCGTATCATATTGCTGTTTTCTCTCATTTTCTCTAACATACATGCAATTTCAATTTAGGGATTCCATAGAAATGATGATGGGTTTGAACGAACCATCCGAATCTAAAGTGTTCACCAGCGCCTTTAAGGTGGCCGTTTTATATGGTTCTATTGAATGGAGGGGTTTCAATGAAAGCCACGTGGTGTTTGTTTCCATGATATTAAGACACATACAAAATGTGAAAACAATATAATTTACATTTGGATATATCTCCATTAACAAAATGCATTTAAAAATGCACAGGCTGTTTCCAAGAATTCGAAGATTGGAACAGTTTGTCAATTAATCGAAAACTGTATAATGAACATAGCAGTCACTGTACCGATGCAGTCAGTTTTGAAGCTGGTCTCGTCCGTGTGGTTTCCTGCTTCATGTGTCTTGTTTTGTTGTCGATAAGGTTCCACTTTTACTGAATGATGCGTGTTGAACATGAGTCCGGTGATATGAGACTCCAAACGACTGTTGTTGACGCCATGTGGTATATGTACGGCCTTCCACTTTGTCTCTCCGCGGATACGAAGCCACGCGACATAATAGTAGTGGGCCTCCAGACCAGGCGGGACGTCAGTAGCGTTGGACCAACTCACTACAGCGGACGAGCTGGTAATGGCATCAACATTGGGCTTCTCTGATGTTCGGAAATGTGGAATCGCTGGTGGAATAAATAGCCTATGTTATACGCTCATCATATGCACACAGCGTTCTATATGAATGACAATTATCGAATACATGTATTTTGTTTTAATATATTATAAACCGGTTTAAGGAATATTAGGGCGCTGCGTAAATGACATCATGTAGCAAATATTAACGAGAAATGATAACGACGTGTTGCTTTTATATCAACGTGAATTGTGTAGTATGCTTGCATTTATTAATGTATAACATATCAGTTCGGTGTAAAGTAATAACAATTGACTTACGAGAGTAAGCACAAAATAAACTTAACTAATTTATGTATGTCTATGTATTTAAGGTTCATACTCCTACACAGGAGATGCATTACCATATGGTATATCTATAATTGTGTTTCTTCTCATAACTAAATAATGCAATGGATACTACATCATATTTGTGCCGAGGACATACGTTTTACTTACGTATGTGTGCTTTGCAAGCATTCGAAGTGTACCACAGTTTGCAGCCGTTATTACAGTGTCCATTCGTAACACTGCACGGTGAACTGTCCTTGCATTGTCCGCAGTTTTCCTGACAGTTGACTCCGTAATTCCCATCCTTACACTCTGCATATTGTTGTGTCAATAAATTGTTAAATTAAATGATAATATTAAAACCACTCATGCACAAGTATTGTGGTTTAATGAGCAACACAATTAAAATTATTGCTTAGCTACAATTTAAGAATAACTTTTGTGATTGCATCATGCGCATTCCAAAGCATTTATTTTTCATTTAATGGCTCAATTAAAACAGAATGATGACATGTTGTTGTATACTGAATGCTGAATGTAGTAAGGCACTTGATATGTTGCAAGATACCCAGCAAAGCACGCATTTAACTCACATGCATAACATAGTCTATATCACGTATTTTCAACTATACACACCGTTGTTGCAGTCCGGCTGCTGTTTGCCTGGCGAGCATACGTCACAGCCGGTAACGTCGTTGCATCCACTTGACGAGGGACAATACTGGCAAGCTGTGAAATATAAAATATAATTGGGTTGATGTTCCACGTCAGCAACAACAAATGTTCTGATTTATATGTGTTGTGCGAATAATTGTGTGTTTGCGCGTGCGTGCGTGTGCTTGTGTGTGTGTCCTCGGATGCTCGGATGCATGTATGCACGTATGCACGTATGCATGCATGCTTGTACGTAGAGCTGTATACCTTATGAATGTATGCAAAGTAAACAATATCGTATCACATGGTTATGAAATAAAAGCATCGGACTAAAACACAAATGTTACTTACTGATATATAAATGGCCAATGACAACCACTTCACAGAGACCGGCTATGTTTGGCTGGGACGTCCCATTCACACGCCTGAATTGGAGATAGCGACCGACCGCCTCACAGGAAGTTACGACTGATGCCGAAGCAGCCACTCTGCCTGTATGTTTCCCGCACTGGAACAGCTGATTTCTGTCAGAGCTGTTGCCAACGCTTAGCGTGAACCCATCGAGTCGTTTATGTGCTGAAATCATGCACTGACTACATAACAAAAATATGTCAAAAATGTTGTAATCATGTCAGTTGTTATATACCCTATACAAGAAAGACCTAACAGAGGGAACAAATTTGACGAGGATTCTACTGTGCATAACATTGTGCAACTGAACATAATATCCTCATTAGCATCTGTCGTTCTTGACACTCGTGTATCTGATAAGCCCACCGTCTAGTCTGAACTGAAAGTGTAAATTAGCTCATTAGCTTGTAGTGTTACGCACAACTATAGAATAATGCAAGATAACAAATTAATGTGTATATGCATAAGAGGCTTTTACGCAGTGACGATGGCAGGCGGCGGAGAAGAACCCATTAATATCTTCTGAGTTCCAGCTACGTCAGACATGCAGGACGTCTGGCACTTATACATTTGTTGGACATCGACATATAATGTCAAAAGTGTTCTACTCACATAAAGCCCTGTTGTAGATGACAACGCCGTGTATTTTGTATGTATCACCCAGATCAACCATCCACCACGCGTTGATATTCCCTTTATCCATGGGATGTGCGCAGCTATTATGCTTCAACACAGAATCGGTATTCCCATCAACTGCTTTGCCGGCTGGGTACTTTTTGCTATACCAATTGGAGTCCTCCCCACATTGGCTTGCCTTCTTTTTGTAAGCAACATTTCCTGAAACGGATACACACTCTTGCTACCGTGCGTAAAAGCTATACAATATATACGTTTAAATTTGTTTCACGTATTAATTATTGTGTAGATGGATTTAATAAAATGGCTACTAATAATAACAACGACGGTGCGCCTATGTATGTTGTGGGTCTCCAATTAATCGGAACCATCGACGTATGGATAAACACAAACGATGGCTTCACCTATGTTGATGCAATATGGATACATTATTCGTTACACATGGAACCTTTCAAACACTTCACTGGAATTGACACTTACTGGAAATACGTTCACTTTATTCCAGGTGTGTAACTTTCCAGTTGTATGCCAATATTGTCATTTAAAGCGAAACAAAAGTCGGGGCTATACACCTAGCAGAGATAATAAAAGCTAATCACGAGCAACTAAAATCAAGAATATCACGTCACTGGTTTACTCACAGTGTGTTCGAAAACTGGGAGATTCTGGTCATTTCTCCGAATGACCGAGGACTGACATGCTAACAATCTGGACCGATAAGCGCATGCGCACTTCTATGAAATCGGGGTAACCTACACTACAAGGGACGTATTAAGGGAGGCCGGCATACACAGAAACAACGCAAGTCTCAACTAAACATGATATTTTGTTAGAAAGAGGACTAGTTTAGTAAACAAAGACCAACATATGTTACATAAGTTAAGTTTGTACGCAATAAATACATGGCCATATTCTATTGGCAAGGATAGGAATAGGCGTATACAAATATATTTTCATTTGGCGAGCGAATATTGCCAGAATACCACACTTGTGACGTAGTAACAGTATGGCGCGTCATATGAAATTAATATGTGTGTTCAGCAAAGTTTTCCTTGTAAGCCACTGGCGTGATATTTTTAATTGTAGTTATACATGGTTATGTTTTAGTAACTCTTATTGGTCAATAGGATGAAAAACCATGACTTTTGTTTCGCTTTAAAATCGTATATGTTGTTGTTCTCCTCCTTTTCCCTGTAGTCCCGGGTGAGACTGGCACCGATACCGATTTATGTTTCCACTTCTTCTTCATAACTAGTTCCATTTTACTACAGTCTCCACCCTCTTATATATGCTTACTTAAATTATTATTTAGTAAAATACATCCCGTGTTAACCATATTGTGACATTAATTCTACGTAATTACACGAAAGACGGCATTGATAAAGATGAAAAGTATAAATTACTTGGACGAAGCTAAACTTCAGCATTTAGCGAAACACGACTTTTTATCAGTGAAGACGGAATTCACAATTTGAACTTGGTCACCTTAAGCGATTCGCATTAACATCAAACTACTGTCTGAATGAGCATACATTTCACGGAACTCCGAGGAGTCTCGTGCCTCTAGGATGGCGAATGTAGCAGCTCCAAAATATGCATGTCGTAATTAGGTCACACAGTCTTAGACCGGGAATACGGAAATTGCTTATAATGTGAAAGACATTGGAAGACTTCTGGTCATGACTAACCGAATTGAGAATATTAACTAAGTATGCCAACCATGGTATGACAAAGCAGATTTGCGCATAGAATATGTGATCAATACGTGAGCCCAAGAAAGATAATACTTTTCCTGGTGGGCTTTATACATATATTGCATTGAAACAAACCGCTAACCGTTGGGCTCGCCCCTTAACAGAACAACAACAATAACTCAAGGACAAGTGCATTGACAAAGACATATATCTTGCATGAACCAAACAGATAAGTTGGCAAGCGACGTTAATAATATTACTAACGAAACGAGAACCAAAGCATTGATTATATGAACACATTGTATTTTAATGTTCAACACACAACGTGTCCTCTCATGTTTAATTTTCCGAGGCTACTGTAGACACAGACATATTAAAACATTTTTGATCCACCTGTCTGGCAGGCTGTTCCATTCCAACGATGGCCACTAGGGTGACCATCTTGACATTGTCCACCGTTGATACAGTCGCCAGTGGTTGTGTTACAACCCTTGCTACATCTGCAGGGGAAGATGCACGAACTTAAGCTGCTTGACTTGCTGGGGAATCGACAATAAGCATCTGCAACAACAAACGCATCATTTAAGTTAGTTACATTGCCTAAATAACGCATATCTTGTTTTCATTATACATTTTACTTATCCTGGAAGCTGTACGCTCATGTAACTCTACTATGTAAATAGCCATTGTTAACAGGAACACCGTACAGTGGACCTCATTACAATGGCTTCGAAACGCCAGGATTCAAATCCCATTCCTTTCAATTACTTGGTGCTATTTCACTATACTTCCAGGTCCCACAATTTAGGGTCTAGAAACGAAAATAGAATTATATTTCCAGTTTAAATACATATATGTTAAGTGAAATAAAATTATTTTCCGTTTTCCGATGTAAACGTTTAAATTCAAATATTCCCGTTAAAGTGCATATACAATCCTGGTGTATGCCTTAAGTGTCAAATGATTTAATTTGCTGTTAGGGGAGTCCGGTGTCACGGGCCCAAAGTATCCCCGTGCCAGAAGTAGCCAGATCCGTACTACGCAAGCGCGTGCAAGCGCAATGAACAATGCGCAAGCGCGGTGAACAACGTGACCTCGTGTGACCCCACCCCGCAAGCGCAGTGACCTTCTGTGACCCCTTTGTTTGCTTGACGACGTTTCATTGTTTCTAAAGTAAAATAGTGTTGGACCATGTCAGAAAATAAAAGAAGTACATGGTCTGCATGAAATAATATCTCGTTGAGAAAAAAACATCATCCAGATTTCAGTGAAGGCAACCAAGAACCATCAGTACGAAGTGGACGGCGAATACAATATTAGAGAGTCATGTTTTAAATGCCATTTTAATTAACTAACAATTGTGTATTCGATTGATGGATTTCAAACGTCCAAATGAACTGGTAGAACATGTTCTCTTGTAATGCAAGGTCTGCCTATAGCCTATAGCCTGAGCATGTTGAAGCTAGGCAGACTTTTGGAAGATGCGATTGTAAACAGGAAAAGGCTATTCGCACAACAACTGTGTATATTATGTATGTTTGTATTATTTTATTGTAAAGCGCATTGATCTTTCAAGCACAGGAATATGCGCTGTAAGAGTCAAGAGCCGAAATAATTATTATTATTATTACCGAAAGTTGTTATTTGCAAAGCTGCACTAGATCCATTGCTGGAAAATTAATGGTGATTGCCATTTGCAGTGTCTCTATTTGTTATCAGTATGATCACTAATTATAACTTTAATGCTTGTTGGCAGAACAATTTGTTTACCTTATTTACAGACAGACATACATACAAAATTGTTTATTGATCCATTTGTACATGATATTAGAGTAACATTAATTAATACATTAACAAATTAGTTGTGTGTAAATTAGGTATGTGTGTAAATTAGGTATGCAAGTTTTGGAGACTCCTATTAAGACTAAAGAAGTCGATTTCATAGGAGCCAACCTGATACGTTTTCAATGAATGTATTGTAAATTTCCGCTTTTAAAAATTAATGTTAACACGTATAGCTGGACCTGTTATTTATTATTGACCATGCGAGCAAGTGTAGCAGTTAACAACGATGCATATGCGTAGATAGCTTTTTATAATATAATTTTAGCATAAAATATATATCCCTGTAAGCTGTGTGTGGTCACCTTATCTTTAAAAATGGCTGGACTATTGTTGATAATATGTGGTAAATTATATTTCAGACATTTTTTTTTGCAAATTCGTGATGTGTTCTAAATGTGTGTATTTTGTTGTGTTTACGCGTGAGATGATTGTGTATGTGTGTATTCTGGTTTATCGGCCAGTTTTGTAAGTATGCTGATAATTGTTTGTGCATGAATTTATAATAAAATCGTAGTATCTGTAGTTTAAGTAAGTCTTCAACATTTGGAACAGAGAGGCTTTTAAATAATGGTTCCGTATGTGAGTTGTATTTGGTTATATATATATTTTTTTATCCTATTACACTGGCAGCCCCAGATCACTAGGCAGTAATTTAAGTGGGGTAATATTAATTCCGATTGTCCTAGAACACTTATTTCCTATTTTCTCAATATGTTTATGCCAATTTAAATGTGTATCTAATATTAAACCTAAGAAGTTGAAATGTTGGACTCTTTCAATGTTTACACCATCAATTGTTAGTGTGTTTACTTTTATCTTTTTGTTTGGCATACAGAGCTGCTCTGCATACGTTTTCTATGTATGCAATGCTACTGTAGTTAAGTAAAATTATTTTTGTATTATTTATATAATTTTTTATTTGTTTCAGTTGTCTAGTATAAATAATACAGAGAAAAAGATAATTTTGTTTTCTAAACCACAAGAAAGGGTCAGTCCATGTGAATTCATTTCATTGATCTCTTCATTTTGAATCAGCTTGGTGTAAGCCCTTGATAAGCATGTAACCAAAATTTGAACGTCCTAGCTCCAGTCGTTTTTTAACTATAGCAGTTTGAAATGTAAGACAACATTTCTTGATGGCATTTTAAAAATAAATAAAATTATTCATAACTCACAGGAAAATATCTCACAAACCAATCAACTGGAATTGTTATTTGCAATGTTTAGACAACATAACCATAATTAGAATATACAGTATTGATGGTTACTGGGCATTAAGCTGATAAAATAATGATTTGTTCAATAAATCACTTATGAGAGGGTTTCTAGGCATCGATCAATCTATATCAAAACAACTCATTTGAATTGTTCTCTGCAATGTGTAGACAACATATCCATAATTAGAACACACACCACTGATTGTTACTGTGCATTAACCTGATAAAATAAGCCCCACTTTCCCCTACATATTTTCATTTGCTGTGCCCTGCTACTTCAGATAAGTTAAACATAGGGAAGTGGTATGATATGTCATTATACAGTATATAAGAATAAATATTCATATGGAATATTCATATGAAAGTCGCATTATGTGAGATAGCTATAAACATGGATTGTATGACTAGGACGTGGAGTCATGTACTTGTGCAGTGATACACCAGTTGCCTGTGTGATTATGCATTCAACGAAACGGCAACCATTACATATCAACAAATATATACGTAAAATGTCAGAAGAAACTCATGATTTTAAGCAATAAATAACAAATTTAACAGTATCACGTATGCAGGTGATACTACTATATTGATGACACTAGAAGTATTAATTTTTATCAAACTTAATCTAACAAAAGCGTTGACGTTCTAATCACGAATGAATTACGAAACATTAACGATTGGATATGCATAAAATTAATATTTCCATCAATGTGAATAAAGCCAAGTGTATAATTCATAAAAAAGGTATTCAAACACTTTATCATTTACAACTAAACATCAATGGTGTACAAATTGAGAAAGTCGAAAATTTTACTTTTTTATGTAAAGAATAAATACCTACTGAATTACCAAAACAATATAGGTTTTCAAACTGCTATATTTTCCAAAACACTGAATAATTGTACGTTTTCTGTCTTGCTAATTCTAGTTGCTAGTCATATTTCTACTTGGAAGATAATTTACAGTGTTGTCTTTGATGCATTGCTGTCAAACATAAACACTGGAGCACTAAATTAATAACATAAGTCTCTACAATATTGATCTACAAATAATTTAATGGTTTCAATTAAAAAATAAGGAGGTGGCTCCTATGTTAGCGGTAAAATTTTAGATTAATAGGAGTCTCCCTGGCCCGTAATAATGATAACGCAATTTACGACCCCGGGATTATAAATAACAAAATAACTACCCATGTTTACAATAACTTTCAAATGCGATACAGATTCTTTATTACATATATGTTATCTGTACCACATTGTATAGCATGCTTGTATAGATGAACCCAAACAAACGATCATTGTATTGTATTGCATTGTATGGTATGCTCTGATTTGATTTGTATCACTGAAATGGAAGTGATTTGGGAGATATTCCCTGCGTGTGTTAACACATAGAACGTACGTGAGAAGTAGGTGGTTAGGCAAAGTGGAAGGTTCATGGTGGAACTGCGCTACAGAGAGAAGTTGATTAAATTCTACACTTGCGGAGACTGTACACATATGGAATGAGGAGACACTGATTATGACTTTATTTACTTTTAAACTATATGTGGGGTAAATACATTGCCAATAAATATTCGCGCTATATATATATATATATATATATANAATGTATTTTTTTAAATGGAATACCCTCCTAAGAACTTGGAAATAATATACCTGAGAACAAAACTGCCACCGTTTGACCAGTTGACTGATGCTAACCCCCCTGTACATACCCTCAGAAAGTCGTGACCATAAAAACGTGGTCGAAAATGGTTTTATTGGTGTTTATTTACATCATATGATATAAGGTACCATAAGTATAACATAATTTATCTTGCAGGGGTCACCATTGGAGATGATGTTAAGGTTAAGAGGAGATCAGATTGAAGTTTTTAAGATATTGAATGGGTATGAAAATATTGATAGAAATATGTTTTTCTCACCCAAGAAGGATAGCAGAACTAGAGGACATGAGGTAAAATTAGTAAAGGATCAATGTACATTTGACATCAGGAAGCAATCGTTCTCACACAGGACAATAAATGAATGGAACAAATTGTCTACAGATTGTGTAACTGCTAGCAGCGTGAATATGTTTAAAAACAAGGTTGACACATATCTCAGGAGGGCGGGTTATAAGTAAATGAACATTGTTGGACTCTCGATAAGCCAATGGCTTCCTTGTCCACTTGCCATCTGGGTATTTGGCTTGGATGGCAAATCTTGTTAAAAGTACAAGCTACAGTGTTAAGATTTAAGGAGTTGGAAACCGGAGATAAATGTATGGTAAGGATGAATAGCACATGATAATCGAAGTAAATTGTCATAATTCATAAAGAATCATATCTTTGCAGGCTAAGTAACCATGGCTGCTGACACATCCTGCATAAGATCACAGTCCAAAAAGACACTTGGTGCTGCAGAGTACATAGAGAAGGCCGACTTTTCCCAAGGGATGCTTCCATCTGGCAAAGTTGTCATATAGAACATGTTGCATTTGCTGCGACCAAAGCGGGCTGAACTGATTGCGTAGCACTGGCTGTTCTGCAATCTATACACCATCCACATTACGCACATTAAGAAACACATCTTGAAGCTATATGAGGACTTTGTGACTCTGATCCAGACTCGAAAACAGAGACAAAATGGCAGTTTCCTCAAGAAATTGGAAGATGTCAACAAAAGGGCAGAACAGGTGTTTGATATATTTTGCCTTGAATCTGTAGTACGCAAGCACCTGGTACTGAAAAACGAGGTGAAAATGAATGACATGGAGAGGGCATGTCATTAAGATCAGAGGACTCGGAGAAAGATGTACTGCGAAGACTTTGTTGATCGGGATTTGAAATGCCTCGAAAAAATGAGAGAAGATGCAGAAAAGGAGAGAGAACATTTTCTGGGAGTTCCAGTGATGAAGGTAATAATCCTATTTCCCCAGAGCTGAGACCCAGGGGAAGAAGCGGCGCATGTCGTCTATGGCTACACTTAGTCAACCAGGTGATGAGCTGCTCCCCAAATATCAGCATCAGGAAAGTGCGACCCGAGTTCTATGAGACCGTTGATAAGCTAAGGAGATACTACCACATATCAGAGCCCCAGGTTGTAGCAACTGTCATCACAATTGGGGACAAAATGTTCGGAAGAACTTGGAAGCAGCATGCCGGCCAGAGATCTTTGATTTGGACACCCTGCCTTAATCAAGCAGTGCCCAACAAGCAGGCAAGAGCATTGAAGCACAAACATTATACGAGATTATCAAGGAGATCACGAATTCTGAGTCTGATGAACAGGTTGTGGTGACTTATTCTGACGATGGGTCCAAGAAGCTAGGTGTGGGGTAATTTTCTATTCAGGGCATCACTGCGAATGGAAAATACAGGTTACTGCCCACCATGAGCATTGCTTCAGAGTGCAGAAACAACTTAGCTGCTCTCGAGGTGGCAGTCCTCGAAATCCTTGAGGCAGCAAGTGGTGCTGAACCCAAATCTCTCTTTGAGAAAATTGACTTTGTCACAACAGGTCAGACAGCTCACAACTTCAATGTGGATGAAATTGTAGCATAAAGTCTAGACTCGGAGCACATCCCTGATAATCTTTTCTTTAATGTATGTAATGCACACCCAATGTTGAAGTTTAACAGCCATGGAATAAATCAAATGAATTTGGCCTCCACATAGCCCCAAGACCAAACAAATATGTCAGTCTCAAGGATGAGCGTTTCATTCGCTTGACGCTGACCTGTGCGATCATGTGGATGATGTGGCATCCTTCCTCCAGAAGTACGAGCATGTCACGAATCAGTTAGCCTGCATCGTCAGATGCTTCGTGGGCTTGGACTTCATGACGGCTATGTACTGTGCAGGGGCCCTCATTGGGCTACATATGGTTGAGCCATACCTGTCTCGGACCCAATCATCGGACAGACACAACCTACACCAAGATCATCCCAGCATTCCAGCAGCTGTATCATGAGCTGGTATATACAGATGCAACTACTCTCTTGAAAATAGATGAACCAGCCTTCAAATGTGCGTCCAATGAGAGATTCAAGCACTCGAGGTACGATGAGGACATCTGAGATGCCATAGCCAAGGTAGCCACCCCATTCCGACCCCAAGTGATAAAACTCCTGAAGATGTTCCTCCCCAAGCTGGCTGCTGGTTTCCAGAAGCAAATGGGTAACATATTTAGCTTTGGGAACTGTGATGAGTCTACAAAGCATTCAGTTTCCAACATGGACACACAGAAGCTAGAGAAGGCACCAATCCACAACCCGGCCGCAGAGCGGAGTGTCGGCTTCGTGAACTACGAGCTCTCAACTAGGAGTGCCAAGCTGCTTGGCAGTGCATCTGCAGCGCAAGTGAAAGCGACATACCTGATTGACCGACGATAGTGGCAGTGTGGTCAGAAAAGGAGGCAGGATACCACAAATCTAGCTGATCTGGCATTGTACACAAGACAGCAAGACCTGAAGAAGCAAAGCCTGCAGGACAAGGAAATTGTTAATCTAGCAGTGGACAAGAAGAGAAACGAAGACCTAGATGCACTGAAGGCTATGGGAGTCCCATTCACAACAGCTGATGCAGTTGATGAGTACACTGCAGCCACTGACATAGATGAGGGAACCAAATTAGTATCTACCTGGTGGTTTCGCTATGCTCATGACACATCACTTTCTCTACCAAAAATAAGTGATATGTTCCGCCTCATAAAGGACCACATTAATGTTTGCTGTGCATAACTACATTTCCATTGAAGAGTGAACTCCTCAAAATGGTTTTTATGCTGATTTTCAGCTTTATTATCACCATTCGGAGTTCGTTTTCCAGGCGAAATGCTTTTTCCAGAATTGACCAGTTGATAAAACAAACATGACTATTTTTTCACTCAGATAGACCATCTCCATATTTTAGAGTTGGTACCTAACAATATTGGCACTAACACCACCCCCTATCACTAGGACCTTGAACGGGTATTGAAGTGTGCCTTGGTGCAATTAAGCGGTTTTGTTAAGGCAATCTAAGGTCCCGATTTGGGAAAGTACATTTTAGGGCCGGGAAAGTAGATATGTCACTTTTGCGCATGTTTTCACATATATACTGGTTCGTGCAAATGGCACCGTTGAATTCAAGCAAGGGACCGTGAGTGAAAGCTTAACAAAATCGTGCGTAGTTCATTGCTGGATAATTCATACGACCAAGAGCTGCCGAAACGTACTAAACTTTTCTCTGCTGCCTGAAGCCACGCCGGAAATAGGAGCAGTACTTCCATCGCACAGAAAAGCAA
Source organism: Lamellibrachia luymesi (assembly GCA_009193005.1). Taxonomy (NCBI): domain Eukaryota; kingdom Metazoa; phylum Annelida; class Polychaeta; order Sabellida; family Siboglinidae; genus Lamellibrachia; species Lamellibrachia luymesi. The sequence continues at coordinate 79,686 of SDWI01001346.1, forward strand.
ACGGTCATCTTTCACAACGAGAAACTCTTCTTTTAAAGCCGACACAATGTTGGAGTCAATGAGATTCTCCTGCGACGCAGCTTCGTAGACACAACATGACTGCGACAAATTCAAACAAACATAAAAGGACTTGCAACTAAGCAGCAAAGCTTCATCGACAGTTGCGAAGTCGGCGAACAGATAGCTGAAAGCTGTCCAGTACACCAACAAGAACCTGCCTGGCATCTCCGACACTGGCTTCGTCTTCGCCGCAGAATCAACTGGTGAACGTGAAACACAGAAAGTTGCAGCTCTCAGAATGAACTTTTCATAGCATGTGTGATTTATGTCATCTCGTTTCTAGAGTAGTCGCATATGACGCTATCAACAAAGGCTCTGTCAAAACAAGTACAGTGAATCGTGTGGGAACACATAAGTATCAGACGCGCTGCCTCTTGTGCATATAAAGTATTTTGAAGGCACGCGACCGAGTTGTACGACGATGACACAGTCATAGCTTTTATTGCACATCTACAGCGCCATTGTTGGTCATAGTTCACGTTGTTGCAGTTAACGTCAGCCGTCCGCGGGCTTCAGAGAAACAGGAAGTAAAATTTAATGTAAACAAGCTGTGACATTTGACGGACTCCGGCCATGTTGTTCGCTATTACGACCTACCTGAAGTACAGTGATCCGTTAGAACAGTCAGCAAAACCGCTAGTACGAACAGCATCGTGCGGGGGGCACATAGGTCCAATACGTTCCCCTTAGACGCTCCTACAGTAAGCACACGACACGGTCGACACTACTGCTCCCACCGAGTTGTAGCCGCTGACAGCGACGTAAAGTTCACTCTCAACAGACCTGCTCCGTTAATAGTCACTCACCCGTAACGGCCTGCAGTGCGTAGTCTTATCGAATAGATCAGTCATATCGCATTGGCTCGCGGCGCATGTGAAAGAGATCGGTCAGTTATACTGCTTTGTACATCTAGTTACCGAGACATAGAAGAAAACACAGGAATAACGGTGGACTTTCTCGAGTATAGACGTCGATTCAACGTAGTGGCGTATTGGGAGGGGGGGGATTGGGCTATGCCGCTGGCTTTAATTTTTTATTTGTTTTGTATGTAGCCGGTTGCGCCACTACATGGTAGCATGGAACACTAATGGGTNGTTGCGCCACTATATGGTAGCATGGAACACTAATGGGTGACTAAGCTTGTCCCTTTTGACCACCCCCACCTTGTGAGATCTTAGATACGTGATACGCCACTGATTCAACGACAGTGTTAGTGGTCTGTTCAACGAGTAAGGTAGACATACCAGAGGGCACGAAGTATTTAACAAGATTTAACAAGATTTGCCATCCAAGCCAAAGGCCCAGATGACAAGTGGACAAGGAAGCCATTGGCTTATCGAGAGTCCAACAATGTTCATCTCACCTACGTGTAACCCGCCCTCCTGAGATATGTGTCAACTTTGTTTTAAAACATATTCACGCTGCTAGCAGCAGATGATTAGATAATTAATAAAATTAGAGAGTTTTTGCAAGCCCAACTATCTCGATTCCCTTCCCGATCCCGATCTCGCTATACGTGCTACGTCATCGCTTCTTGTGTTTATACGATCGCGGCCGTGTCGATCAGATAGTGAAACACCGATCTAGCAGGCTCAATCGGTTAGTGATTTCCCTAATTATATTACGTTGAAATTATGGCTGAATCAAAATAAATAATTCAACAGCAAAAATTGTTGACTGATTTGCTGCCCCATTGTATTTGCCAATGGGATTATTGCGTTGTTTTAAGTGTGCACTGGCTGTGGTAAGAACAATACACGAAACCGGCGTCGATGGCACCGTAGATTTAGATTTAAACAACGCATTGTAGATCAGTCCTATATTATAAACAATACCAATATTCCAACTTAAATTTAATGAAATGATGTACGATGCAAACATTAACAGGTATGGTTAACATTTTATACTGTATTTTTATAAATAAAACATAATCGAGTTGCCTAACTTCGACTTCGATTCGTGCACCTTTTATTTTGATTCGCGTATGCAAGGTTAGCACAACAATCCGACTATTATATCTTTGTGATAAGCGTCAGCACGTTTCTTGTATAGATACAATGGCTGCGCTGATCGACAGCTTAGTGCCATCACCATCTCCCCTCTGCATGGGGTATCGTCCCTTTTTAGTAGAGCAGATCAGAGCCATTTTTTTAGGAGAATCGTTCAAACAGTGATACAGGCATGACACTTGGCATGGATATTCCCATTGTGTCAAACTTCAGATCCAATCGATTAGCCACTTGAAAAGCCAAGATGGCGGCAATTTTTCAAGATGGCCAAGAATGTATCCTGCCTATGTGCATTTTCAACATATATATTGTCAGAATTGTCCGATTTGAGTGATGTCAGTGTATATTTATATGTTTATGAACATACTGAAGCTAACTATGCTACTCAAAGCTCTATCAGATGTCTCGTTTTTCATGTTAGTCTACTTTGATGAATTGTAGTGTTGTAACACATATATTCACTATGTGATGTGGGTTGACATATTTGTTTCGAAATTAACATTCCTATATATTTTTCAAGATGGCCGCCAATGTATCCTACATATGTGCATTTTCAACATATATATATATATATATTGTCAGAGTTATCCGATTTGAGTGATGTGAAGCTAACTGTGCTACTCAAAGCTCTATCAGGTGTATCGTTTTTCATGTTAGTCTACTTGTATGAACTGTAGTGTTGCAGCATGTATTCACTATGTGATCGGCAACCATTTTGGATTGTTCAAATGATCTCCACTGAAGTCCTCTTTTTGTCAATATATCGGCATCTACGTGACATAGGATCTTGATTTCACAGCTAACCCTATATTGTCAGGGGCATGTAAATTCAATGGATCTACCCACGAAAGGCGTATAATGATCTACTCACTCATAATCTACTCACATTATGCGCACAATGATCACTGGAGTTGTTGACATATCCGCGAACATCAATACGTTGAAACAACCAGGGACACGTGCTATTACCACCAACAGCGAATACAATACGGAACTTCAGCTATGGTTCACACATAGGAAACACATCACAACAGCTTCAGCATATACTTAAATGTGTTAGCGAGACAACAACCAAGTAAGCGGACAGTTTACAGCTACGACAAAGCAAACTTTGAAGAAAAAAAATGTAACGTTTCTCAACCTAGATTGGGAAACAAGCTGGCTGAACTGATCACACAGGAAGCAATAAACAAATTAGAATCCATCCATCCAGCCATTCATCCATCCATCCATCATATTTCATAGACAGTGTCCAATCCATCGAAGGCGCCGCTGTTGCAGCAGCTGTTCTGCACCTGGGCTTGTGCCGGATACCTCCCTGCGACCTGGTCTCTCCTCTAGCTGCTCTGGCGACATGCTCTCCACCTTGGTGACACGTCATATAAGCATCAGTGTAGGAATTGCTCCACGCCAGTAACTTGGGCCTTGTGCATCGGCCAGCACTCTCCTTATGCACTTGGTCTTGGCAACGTTAACACGCAGATCGACGAAAACACACGCTGCCTGTAGCTGCACTAGGGTATGTATGTTTCGTCAGTGGACATAATGATAAGCTCATCTGCTTATCCCAGCCATCAAGCATTAATGTCATGCCCCAGCCGCCGGCATGCCTCTGTACGTGTTCGCATGGCCAGGTCCAGCACTAGGGCAAAAACCGCAGGACCTTAAGGACAGTGTGCGTGTGTGTGTGTGTGTGTGTGTGTGTGTGTGTGTGTGTG
>SDWI01001346.1:100644-124741 GCA_009193005.1 Lamellibrachia luymesi
AAATTTATCGATGATACTCTCAATTTCATATTTTAGAATATTCCAACATTCAATTGCGGTCTTATTCATCAGCATGTTATTCCAATCTAGCTTTGCTAAGTATTTTCTCATATCTTTATAGTTATCTTTGTGGAAGTTTCTCCTATACGTTTTTTTATTTTTTATTTCTGATTTTACATTTATGTCAAAATGCATTTGATTGTGGTTACTGTTACCTAATGGTTCATGCATTTTTGCACTGTCTACTAATTCTTTTTGAAAACTACATCTACTACATTCTCTCTTCTCGTTTATGTTTGGACTTCGGTAAATTAAACTACACAGCGATGCACGCACGCATCCACGCAAGTACGAACACATGCACACTCACAAACAGACACACGCACTATGGCATATACACACGCACACGCACGCACTCCTAGAAGTAAGCGTATACATGTACATCTATTGGTGGAAACAATGGCCATCTTAATAACACTATTTCGATTATGACAATAAATCACTGGCCTTCCATGTGAGTACCATTATGGCATTTGCAGTCCCGATGGAAGGTAACTTTGTGACTTCCTCAATAATAGGTGTGTCCGGAGCTGGAAACAAACGTTTCATTGATCATACAACATCCGGTTGGTTATAATGCATATATTATATAGCTATCTTAATGATACACTAATTCGATACATATTTTGCATGACAATGCGAATGTGACGATGATATCATATCAAACAAATTGTCACATATTGCCACATGGGTTGGCGCTTAATGCGTTAGTTAAAAGTATCCGACATTTTACCGATGCAACTTGTCTTGAATGTGGCAACGTTCGTGGCTGTTCCTCCTTCGTGAGTGTCCTTGTGTTGACGATAAGGTTCAACCTTCACTGAATAATGTGTGTTGAACACGAGTCCAGCAATCGGTGATTCAAGCTTATTCCCATCGGCATCTTGTGCTATCTTCGTGACATTCCTCTATGTCTCCCCGTCGACTAGAAGCCACACGATGTAATAGTAGTAGGCCTCCAGACCAGACGGGATGTCATTAGCTTTGGGCCAACTCACTACAGCGGACGAGCTGGTAATGGCGTCAACTTGAGGCACTTGTGATGTTCCGAAGTACGGTGTCGCTGGAGGAATAAAGATAACGAACTGCACGCATTACGGACGAAGATGACACATTAGTGCGTATTATCTGAATACAGGAACCTGGTTTATAAGCACTAAGGCGGACTAAAAATGTCAACTGCATTCTAAAATGTTGCTAAATGTATGTGTTTTGTTGTTTATATGACAGTATATTAGAAATATATATATATTGATTGTTAAAATAGTACAAGGAAATTAATAACAACACAATAACATGGGTTAATATTAAATAACAGCTTTTCGTATTTTTGCTGCCACACTTATCTAATGTAACGTGTTTCTCATATTCCAGTTAATATGTTCAATAACTTGACAATGTTAACACTTATTTACTTCTTTTCACATTATTAGTATATAATACAATTAATAATTCACCTAACTGCACCATGATTGTGTCAGCCATGTGCATTGTACTTACGAATGTGTGTGTTACAAACATCCGAAATGAACCAGTCTTCGCAACCATTGGTACAGAGTCCGTTCTCAACTTTGCATGGTGAATTGTCCTTGCAGTGTCCGCAGTCATCTTGACAGTTTATCCCATATGTCCTTCCCTCGCAGGCTGCAGATAAACACATTGTAGTACCCCACTCAAAACTGATTTCCAGTTTGAAATCTCCCCATATACTACAACATCTTTTTTTGTGTTCGTCTGGTCTTATGCAATATCCCTGTCTTCCTTATATAGGCAGCACCACAACTCTTACACGGGATTTGGTACAATAGTTCGTCCTTTTTTACTGGCTCTTGTTTGTCCATTGGTCATCCACACACCTGTGATGACGTCAACACATTGAATAAGCCATCTTATTTAAAAATAATAAAATGAAAGTATCCTGAAGAATGTTCAACAATGTGGTTTCAACTTGTCCATACTGAATTTCTGCACATTGTGCCTACGAAATTTCATAAATTATTATTCTCTATTGTCCTAGATAGACGAAATTCATTACTTATTTCCGTAAATCTCGCAATGTCTTGTCCGCGTAGCAAAGGTTACATAGAACAATATTTCAGTTTATGTAATATTTTACCGTTTTATTTGTACATTGTATCGTTTTCTGAACCAAATTTGTAGTCAAAAAGCATTTGGGTTTTCCAGGAAAATCTGTTATTTTGCGCTTCAATGTAACGCTTCAATCTGATTCTACTAAGCAGCGGAAGTGATTGTGTTAAGCGGCGCATTTTAACACAGCTGAAACAGATAACGATTCCGTCCCAGCCATTTTGATTCTACTATACGCTTATTCTGTTATCCGTGATTCTAGAGTCCACTCTACTATGCATCGCTAAGATAACTGTCAATACTACTGCAACAAGTGCATCGCAATTCCTTGAGAAACAACCTTTAGAAAATAGGTTTTGTGATTCCAACAACCATACTAACTACCTGTTTATCCATGTTGCGATGTAAAATGTTATGGTATATTGGATTATATTTTATATTATATCTTATAATTATCTACTTACGTTTCTTGCAGTCCGGTTGCTGTTTGCCTAGAACGCATGCGTCACAGCCGATGACGTCATTACACGTAGAAGAACAATAATTCTGCTGACAATCTGTAAAACAAAAATGATGATATTTTCATGTTGTGCTTCAACAACAAGCAACTGTTTGTTCCAGTTCCGATTCAAACACCAGCAGCATGAATCAAAGCAATATTTCAGATGCACAGCAAGAGGATTGAAAAGGCCGAGAAAACGTGTATTAAAATTAAATCATGTACAACTATTACGACAATAATAACGAGAAAAAATATGACGAATAATGACAACACGTTTATCATGTTTTGTAATTGGTGATTGCTTCTTGCTACAAATGCCACGAGTGAAATCACAAACGTTGTTACATTTACATTGGCAGTGCCAGTGGCGTAACGAGGCAAAGTGCCACTCGGGGACAAGAGTCCCCCCCCCCCAACAAAGAGCACAATAATGTAATCGCTGTCTACGTATAAAATATAATAAGGTATAACATCATTGCTCCGACATCACAATAGCAATCAGAAACGAAAATATTGATGGACGCGGTTTAATGGTTCAACCCAAAATTAACATCGCCAATAAAGCCAATAAAAACCTCAAACTAAACTACAACTGGATCAGCCAACAATTACTGGATAGACAACAAAAAAAAACTTATACATGTCAACATAACATTATTCATTATTCACTGCGAGCTCGTCTCGCGACAGCCGCCGCAACGACAGCGATGAGCTAACGAGACCAGAAGTATTACGTTGATCCCGAGCGCGATAACTCCTTCATATTCTCTTACAAGCTAATCTTTTGGGTTTTGAGTGACGCGAACTCAATGATCACGGAGTCGAAGTCCATGCCATTGGTCAGCTGTCACTCGATCGGCAGAAGTGCTTGACGACTCAATCACTTGTGTCCCATACTTGAGCGAAGGTACAAAGCACGGACATGCAATGCGCCTTGAGAGTGTACACACAAAACGATACGTGAATTCACGTCAGTGCCACGTCAGTGTTCAAGAAATGAAATGTATGTTCACAATTCGTATTATCAAGAACGTATAAATATGTGTGACTCTTTTTAAGCAAAACAAGTCTCTTAAAGTGCCACCGGAAAAAATGCCGCTGGGAGCAATTACCCCCACTCCCCCGCCTCTCAAGTTACGCCAGTGGTAATTGGCATAAGTTTCAAATGTGTTGTCTGCCAGTGGTTAAATGTAAAGCGCCTTCATCGGTCCTGATGACTATATACCGCGTTATATACTAACTAACCCTTTTCTTTTTTGCAAAAATGCAGTTATGGAGTGAATGCTAATAGAGCATGCCTCATGATTTTTTTTAATCATCGGTGATAAAACACATACAACTTAATGTTTCTGAATGTAATCCACTCGAAAGAGAGAACATACATTATTGTACTTCCTAATACGTTTGTATAGTATCGCACGCGCATTAAATTCATATATCAAACACGTGAATTCCACTTACCGATATATAAGTGGCCAATGATCACCACTTCACATAAACTAGCGATATTGTACTCGGAACCTCCACTCCGTCTGAATCGGAGATATTGACCGACTTTTGTACAAGATTGTTCGACTGATCCAGAAGCATCCACACGGCCAATGTGATTGGCGCATTGGTCCAGAGTACTTGGGCTGTCGCCGACACTCAATATGAACGTATCCAGTCGCCCCGCGTCTGAAATTAGGCACTAATCATAACACAAACCAAAACACATTTTCAGTACTATTTATGCTATATAAACTGACGCAAGAATCTTTGCGAGAGGTGAACTATGAAATAATTGTGATGCTCTAATTACGCACACGATAACATATTCACGCGCACAACACAAGTTGAATGCTTGATAAATAACCACAACGCACGCAACGCACGCACGCAGGCACGCACGCACGCGAAGGTATGTCACAAGTTGCAAACGGTGATGTGTGTGTGTGAGCGTGCGTGCGTGCGTGCGTGCGTGCGTGCGCATGTGTATGTGTGTGTGCGTGCGTGCGTGCTAAAAGGTCGTACCAAAAAGGGGACATTACAGTAACATTTCAAAATATTTCTTACTGAAACTTTTCATAAGTTCCTGCAAATTTTTATCTTAGGTGTGAACATGAAAATGCTTCAAATTTTACATTTTGGCACAATCCAGGCAGCTACTCATCCGCACATACACACGCACACTCTCATCCATGAACATACACGCAGGCTCGCACGCACGCATCCACACATTCATACACGCACGCCCGCGCACACGCACACACTACAAATAGGCTCTACAACAAAACCAACCACGTTTCTGCATACCTATGAGCTATTAAACTGTCATATGATTCGACCGAAATGTCATACTCACTATACCTGTTCTTCGTGTTATATATAACGACGCGGTTTATGCTATACTTTTGGCCAAGATCAACCATCCACCAGGCGTTGGTACCAAATGAATCCATGGGATGTGCGCAGTGGTGATGTTCTAAGTCCGGGTCTGTATTGCCATCAACTGCTCTGCTGGCTGGGTTATTCTTACTCCAAGAAATCGAGTTCTCCCCACTTTGGTTTGCCATCTTCTTGTAACCTACATTTCCTGAAAACAAAATACAAAATGCATCTATAGCGTTTGCATGATGTCTGAAAAAAATTGAAGATGTTAATCAGCACCGTAAAACATGGCAGGTAGTTGTGGCGAAAGACCCACGCAGTGTGGAGCTGGGATGACGTCACAAGTCTGAAGTTAGAGGCAAGGGACTGCAATACAATCCTGGAGGGCAAGAGACGACGGGGCCGCCACATAAGCAACAAGCTAGCCAACATAAAGGAATGGACACTTCCATATAGAACCTGCTACGCACGGCAGAGGACAGACAACGCTATCGGGGACCGTTCAAGGGATGAAGTACAGTGTTTTTATATTAATTGTATATATAAAATATACTTTTATGATGCAATATCTTCTGACATTGAGACGTGATCGGCCCTTTAAAAAAATAATACGGGTGTACAAAACCATGTAGATATGCTGAAATTGTGTGAAAAAGCAGGGATCGTATCCTTTTGTATTTTGATATGTAGCACAAGTATCGTGTGTCTACTTTTACAAGATGAATTCGTTAATTCATATGAGACAATTACAACTTTACGATCCAAAATCATTTATACAATTGCCGGTTTAACGAATAATTCGGTAGACGGTTGCATTAGATCACGTAACAATGGTAGAAACATGCATAGAGTTGCTAACCATTTTACGTAGCTACGAATTCCTATTGTTCTGACTTACGTAACCTGTACACCAAACGGCCACATAGGTTCCTTCGTAATATCTCCACCCCTTGGGGGAATCGGTGGAATTTTTTAAAACACATTTACTGTATGAACCATCCCCATGGCCACCCAGGCACGTCTACAAAATGCCACGTGAAACTGGCGGAAATACATACTAACATACATACACAGCCACAAACTACTCTTAGCATGGATATATGGATAGTTCCAGTTCTTCAATCGCCAACATGGTGCGTTACAGAGTTGGACAACAAAGACAATGACAGACATTGTTGTTAAAGCAGGTGAGGTAATTACGGACATGGGCCATTTTGTTGAGCCTTTATCAAAAGCGCAAACCGGGATTACACTTGTGCGTTTCACGCCAGCATCACCAAAGATTGAAGCCAGCCAAGAAAGAATGCCTGGTTGGAACATGAAACCCATCAAAGGTCTGATGAAGGTGCATGCCCTCCTTCCATTCAGGCAATTGATACACGATAACGTTGTGAAGTCAACAGGGAACCTCGTGAATACGGTTACCAATGGGTATCTTGACCGACACACGACACAACATGTGGAAGACATCAAGCAGGATGGGAGAGACATCGGGCAGAATGGGAGCGAACAAGACTATGAGGCAGCAGTTTACAAGGCTCGGTGGTACAATGGCCTAATTCATGAGCACAAGAAAGAGGAGGATGGTTTGGTGCGGCCATCACGAAGAACAATAATAAATATAATTGAGAGCTTCGCGATGAGATATGGATTTCCATAGGGATGATGTATCGACGCACCTACGAAGGGCGCTAAGGAAACAAGCAACATGATGAAAGCACTGCTTGGCAGTCGCCAGTACATTAACTTAAACAGTGGGTGGAAGAGAAAAGACAGTGTCTGCTGAACAATTGTAGGATTTGCATTATGAATCCCAGTCAATCTCACGGACGCCGCTGTTGTTCTAGTGTTAGACATGCATTCCACATTATTTAAATATAGTTGTTTCTAGTGCGTTTACATTTCAATGTATTTGATATTTATATAATACATTTAAGATCAAGGAAACTGCTAAAAGTTGGTAAAATACAAACAAAAAAGAACACGAGATCAGAAGTCACAGTACGACTGTAGCATGGATGTGATGTATAAGCGTTTTCCAAGTATAGCTACGAATTTTAAACCAACAAAATTAGGTTTGTGTTTTCTAGTATTTTCATGCGTTTTTGCTGCCTGTACTATAATACATATCGCCACGAAGCTTAGACTGCCGCAAGATCCTCTATTTCAAAAAAACAAATACATCGTTGCAATATATTTTAGGGTTGACTTTATTTAGATGATCCCATTGCGAAATGAGTAATATCTTCTCTAAGTAGCCACTAAAACAATGCGGACAACCCTCTGTAAAATCGAACAAGTATAAACTAATTAAAACGAAGTATTTCACATTTTCCGATAGCAGCAACATGTTGTGCGTATGTCATAATCATCACATTGTGACATTGTGATTAGATATGACTGGTTTTAGTTTTAGACAGATGAGGGGAAGACATCTTACAATTTATCGATGTACTATGGGAAGCATAGTGGGACTTAGTGATCGGCATATTTTTTTTAAACATGTATATTTTATGATAGCAAAATATGAAAATGGCACGGTTAATTATATTTTTCATCGTTGGAAACTCGATGTATCGACGTTTCATGGGATTCGGCATTGTGTGTCTGTCTGTGTGTCTGTCTGTCTGTCTGTCTGTCTGTCTGTCTGTCTGTCTCTCTCTCTCTCTCTCTCTCTATCTCTATCTCTCTCTCTCTCTCTCTCTCTCTCTCTCTCTCCCTGCGTGTGCGTGTGCGTTTGCGTTTGCGTGTGTGCGTGAGAGCAATTATCAATAGGCCGTCATTAAGCACCTCACCCTTTTAAAATAGTTATTGGATTCGAAAGGCAGACGAGGGGAAGATATCTTACACTTTATCGATGTACAATGGGGAGCATAGATCGGCATATCTTTTTTCTCAAACATGTCTATTTTATGGTAGCAAACTGTGAAAATTACACGAATAATTATATTTTTCATCGTTATAAACTCGATGTGTCGACGTTTCATTGGATTCGGCNATCTGACAGGCCTGGCCGCTCCAACGGTAGCCACTCGGAGGACCGTCTTGACATTGTCCACCGTTGATACACTCGCCAGTGATTGTGCTGCAGCCGTCGATACATCTGCACGGGAAGATGCACAAACCTTTGCTGCCTGGCTTGCTGGCGAATCGACAAAGGGAACCTGCAACAAGGAACACACATTGAACAATTTTGAAACGAACATCACCATTTTATGCCAGTTTACAATAATTGTGCTGTGCGATGTCCCGATGTAGACGTTTACGTATAATCATTGTAAATATGTTATGGGCGTAAAGGAAGCATGAAGTAAACTACATTCCTGACGTTCGCAACAAAAGGTTGACCGGAGTCAATGTGACACTTGGCTGACTCCAAAAACTGTTATTCTATAGCCGGGTGTGTTGATAGCAGTATATTATATAGGTACAAATGGATGTGCCCGTTTACGATTCAGGTGCCATTAGCGGTGCCCGGTGCCAGAACCCGGAGCCACGCAATTAATACGGTGGTTCCACCTAGCGGATTGTGACGGTACTACAGAACGTCACCTGGTGATCACTTTTGATACTAGTGGCACATCTGGCGACTACTCTATGAACTAATTTTCGGCAATGCCAACTGATGGATTACTGTAGAGCCCCCCCGGTTTTTTGTTTTGGCGGTAGTTGCAATTTTTGTAAAACAGTGCCTAGTGTCTAGTATATAGTAAACGAACCAATTTGCGTGTTAAAAACATCAATTACCGCCCATTGCACATTTCCGGTTGCGTATGCACAACCACCCGACTCCTAAAGCGGTAATATGTAGGGGAAACATATGTGGCCTATTTCAGTGAAAGCATAGCAAAAAAGTGCTGTTTTTTTACCATTACACAAAATTGCTACCCTTAGGCGAACGACTTTGGAAAGCCCTATATGACATGTGGTGCCACACCCGGGCACCTGGCCACCTACAGCTGCGCCGCAGCACTGGCAGTTAGCTCCCCTGGTGGACTATTTTGTTTTGTTTCCCTTTGCGCATGCGCAACCAATCGCTTCCTAAAGAGGCGACATCTAGCATAGCATAAAAGTACCGATCGTTGGCCAATGCACAAAAATGCTACCCTTAGGCGAACAACTATAAAAAGACGACACAGCATAACATTAGTAACGCTTTCGCATGGGACAATTTGAAACGGTTTTATGATACGTTCATTCTAATACATCAGCAACGTTGCCTTGGAACTTCGCCAGTTTCGCTGTTTCACTGTTTTTGCTGTTTCGCTCTTTCACTGTTTCATTGTTTCACAATTTTGCTACTTTTCTGCTTCGTTGCTTCGCTCAGGCCGCATCATCTCAACTACGTTCTACTGGAGATGACGAAGCCTCTGTAATGCTGTTACCAGTCATTCACCTGGGGGAAAGCCAGAAATGAAAACCCACACAAAGGCTACATGGGGGCGCACACCACGGAGGAGAACGGAATGCAACAATCACAACAAGACCGTGGGTCAGCGAGACTGTGCAAAAAAATTTAAATTCTGCAATAAAACACATGTCATGAAAAAGGAACTCTGCCCAGCATGGGGTAAAACTTGCGATGCATGCAAGGGCCGTAATAACTTCCGATGCTCCACACAATGCTCAAAGACTGTACATGGTGTACAGAATGACTGTAACTCCGACAGCTCATCTACTAGTTATGGTGACATTAGTTCAGAAACTGCTGATGTCCACACACTCAGCTCGGATGATCATGGCCCCATCTTCTGCCACATGCTGATCAGAAAGCAGTCTGTGGAAATGCAAATTGACTGCGGGTCCACTGTCAATTTATTACACAAGAAATATGTGGAGGATATGGATATCCGTCCAGAATACGTCACTCTAAAGATGTGGAACAATATGAAGACCGAAGCTCTAGGCAAGTGCCGTGCTAAAACAGTGAATCCTGCTACTGGAGACAAGTTCAACGTGGACTATGTCATAGTGTATGGTGACGAATTGACTCCACTACTCAATCGCAAGGCTGCTGAACGCACGAAGCTTATCACAGTGAACTATGAGAATTTTGAAATGGTATCTGCAGTATCTGGATCTAGCACTGCTCGTACTCTGAGTGTTTAAGACTATCCTGACGTGTTTGATGGTAAACTTGGATCCCTTCATGGTGGCAAAATCCATCTCACTTTGGAACCAAATGCTGAACCGGTTGTAAGATCACCTCGTACCCTACCAGAATCACTGAAGAGTTCCATGAAAGATGAGCTAGGCCGACTAGAACACACTGGAGTTATAGTCAAGGTGGGTCAACCCACTGATTGGGTGAACCAAATGTCTGTGGCTAAGAAGCGCTCAGGGGCTGTAAGGATCTGAATCCCAGACCTATCAACCTTGCTCTAAAACGTGAACACTACAAACTGTCTGTGCTAGATGACATTCTACCAAAGCTTTTGAACTCCATGACCTGCAGCAAGGCTATCTACACTGCAAACTGGATGATGAATCAAGCCTGCTAACCACATTCGCAACACCGTTTGGACATTATCGTTGGCGTCGACTACCTTTCGGCTTGATAGTCAGCAGTGAAATCTTCCAGAAGCTTCTGCAACAAGCACTGGAAGGGCTGGATAACGTGCACTGTGTTGCTGATGATATCATCATTCATGGATCTGATGACTCTGATATCAAGGTCCAGAGGCTTCTCCAAAGATGCATGGAGCATGGGATCTCAACCTTGAGAAGTATCGCTTCAATGTTGAAGAGATCCCCTTCCTAAGCCACGTGGTCACAACTGATGGTCTGAAACCATACCCGTCTAAGGTCGAAGCTTTTATTTTTACTATAGGAGTGATCGCAAGTATTCAGCTAATGAACAAAAAACAATGGTGGAGAAAATTATACAGGAATATATAGAAAGCTATATAAATCTATAGATTCTATAGAAATAGTTTGTCTACTTTAATTTTCTATATATTTGAATATACTTTTATAGAATTCTACATAGCATCGCATAATTTGTCATTAGAAACAATAGAAACTACACATACTATAGCTATGTCCGCCAAAATCGTTTAGAATATTCTATAATATTATGTAGAATATTTTCTGAATTCTACACTGCTGTGTACGTAAAAATCTTTTTGAATATTTTATGAAAAAAATCTAGATTGTTTTGTAATAGGTTCCAACCTCCGCGCATGCGTGGAAATGTATATGGTGAATGGCGGCCGTGTACGCAAAATAACGATACGGATTTTATTACAAAGGCACACGTTGCTGCATATCATATTGCATTTTCATCTAATCCGACAATGCATTGTAACAGGTGCTCCCCGTTAGATGTCGACAAAAACAAGAAGATTTTATCCAAATATACTAAATTTACCTAACATATTTGATTGCGTCTACATACGGAGGTGACCCTTCCATCACTGACAAGTCCATGTTCTGCTAACCAGCAACTGAAAATGTTATCCTTTGCCCAGTCTTTTCCCTGTTCAGAAACTATTATTATTATCATCTTTATTCGGAATCAAGATCCACAAGCATGTACATATTAAACTATATTTTAAGGTACAAAAACATTGAAAGGGGTACCGTCTCAAAATCACATGCATTGATATGCCATGAACCAGGAAGTGAAACTGTGATCTATTCCCGGCACCACTGTTGGGGAGTGTGAAACCATAATTGACGGGTGACGCCATCGCTTGGATTCGCAGGCGAATGCGGAAGTGGAGACAATCATTATTTTCCTTCTTGATTAATGAAGTAAAGTGCCAGTTGTTTTGAGACGGTGCCTCCTTTCAACGGTTCGTTTAGTCCCGTTTAATCGACTCTCGCTCGCCTGCGTGAATTCGCCGAGAAGAGCATCTGGCCTCAATATGTATCGACGACTTGGACGATAATATAACAAGCAACGTAATGAAATTTGCGGATGGTACAAAAGTGTTTGAAAAGGTTAACACTGATGGTGATAAACAACATTTACAAAACGATACAGACAAATTAGTTAAACTATCTAAAAAATGGCAGATGTTATTAATTTTTTGGAAATGTAAATATTTATACAAATGACACGGGAACTTGGATGTAAACTATAAAATGGGAGATGGGAGATACTGTTCTATGTACTACCGTTAAAAAACGATTTAGGAGTAACAATAAGTGCTGACATGAAAGTTTCAGAGCAGTGTGGTATTGCAGCTTCAAATGGTAATCAACATTTTTGGTTGATTAGGAGAAATGTAACTTACAAGGACAAAAGACAAATTATACATCTGTATAAAGCAATAGTTAGGCCTCATTTAGAATACTGTATACAAACTTATCGTAAGAAAGATATATATACGCTTCAACGAATACAGAGGAGTGCAACTAAAATGATTCCAGAACTGAGAGACCTTAGTTATGAAGAACGCCTGACAGAATATGGAGGCAAATGTGTTAAGAGGAGGTTAAATGGAAGTTTTTAAGATATTGAATGGGTATGAAAATATTGATAGAAATATTTTTTTCTCACTCAAGAAAGATAATGAAACTAGAGGACATGATGCAACATTAGTAAAGGATCAGTGTAAATTGGATATCAAGAAGTACTCGTTCTCACAGAGGACAATAAGTTAATGGAACAAATCATCTATAGAATGTGTAACTGCTAGCAGCGTGAATATGTTTATAAACTGCACCCAGGTCTAAATCCACATTTGAGGTGTCACCAGTGCTCATTGCAATAACAATAGCTGTGTTCTTTGGAGTTTAGTTCAATGGTCTTCTTTGTGTTCTTTCTTAGCTTACCCACTCTCTCCATCCTTCATATATGACATGTGGTTGTGTGCAGTATTATAGATTGGACTTAACAATTGTTTGACCAAGAAATAGCTTTTCTTCTTATATTTTCCATAACTTAAGTATATAAAATAGTTTTTTTTAATTATCGAAAGAATTGACATTGATCAGATCAGTCAATTTGTGAAAATGTGAATAGCCTGATATCATAGTATATAGCGCGTAGTGTATATTGAAAAATGTTGGATGGGCCAATCGAAAATAATGTAATACTTACTTCAATGATTTCATCAAAACTAAATAAAACATTTGCACAAAAGAACTAGCATGTCGTAGTGAACACTAGATATAGGTTTGATTCTTCACAAAATTATTCTAAAACAAGATGAGCAAATAATGTAATTGTGGAAGGGACTTTAAAGCTGGAATCTTATTGTTCTGACTGATGATTATTTAATATTTTGTTTTGTAATCTTTTTACATTGTTAAACACGACCCACATGATTTTGTGCCATCTAATGGAAAATCACACAACCAGTCACAATACAAGCAACCACATTCTAAAATCCTGACATTTACAATAGCAACAGTGTGAATTCATGAAATGTACACATAAATTAAGTTGACCAGCCCAGGAACATACAGTAAAGAAAACCGGTATTCACGCTCACACAAACATTGCTTCGACAACAAACATTTGAACTGCTTAGAAAATTCGAAATCTAGAATCATCTAAATCAGTCATATTACACTCACAGTCCCAGTGGTACGAACGTATGCACATTGAGCTATTATAATTTCATCAAATTCAAGTGCCTGTGTGATTCATTAGTCTCCGACAGCACCGCGGAGTTGTCATTCTTGACTGGGTATTTAAGATGAACATTGACTATTGGCAAGTTATATGCCTACGAAAATATTGAACTGACGAACTTATATAGTATAGCTCGACCAAAATTGGCTGAAAAAGCAAACGGTGTACATCCAGGTAGACCTATAATCACCGCATTGTGCAACCAGTGTCAATGCTGAAGCAGTTAACTAGGCAGTGGTCAAGCCGTGATCAGCTAGCACCGCTTGTAGCACTAGTAGTAACCAGTGGTACAACTTAAAGAAGTTTTGAAGGATGAAACACTGCTAGCACATATAGCTGATCGGATAGCTGCTTTCGTCACAGAGAAAATCAATGCTAGTAAAAGCATTGAACGAGAAAGATGTCCGTATTAAGCAGCGTGAACAAACTAGATGTACACATTGATAACCTCGAGCAGTACAGAAGATGGACATCTGTTCGAATCACAAGAATAATATAACGACGGCGAAGACATTGAACTGATCGTAGCAACCCTGTTCTAGGATACGGATCTTCAACACATGACAGACAACATCAAAAACATTTGCTTTATCAAGATCATTTATTATTGGCTGGTCGTTTACTCGAAGTGTAGGAATGCCAATGTTATCTCGTTTATTTGCCTTAATAAATGACCAGAATCGTTTTGGATTAGTCTTCAGGCTGTCTCCAATGTGGTTGTTAACATAGTCTTTGTAAGATTTTGCTAATGCTTTAGTAGCTTGCTTTCGGAGTTCCTTAAATTTTTCCCAGTCACTGTTTAGTCCAGTTTGCTTTGCCTTTTTGTGGCTTTTGTTTCGTCTTNGTAGTTATACTCCAAACAGCCCAATCTTGAGCTAACGCAGGAGTTTGGACCAACGGCTTTTAGTGTCTCTTCCGAAAGACACGGGCAAAGTGGGGTGAACGAAATTGCCCAAGCTTTCGAAACGGCGGAGGTGGAATCGAACCACCGTCCTCTCGATCGACAGGCGGGTGCTCTAACCATTAGACCACCGCTCCCCACTCTTGTTGCGAACTGGGTTTATGTTGACGGATTCGTGATCGCTCATACCAGGAGTGGTATGGGTGGTGATAATAATGGAGGGATTTGAGGTGAGTATGAGGTCAAGAATGTTGCCAGAAGAGATACGTGTGGGGTCGTTTACCATGTTTTGCAGTCCAATGTCTTTAGTTATTTCTAGTAGTTTGCTATGCTTGCCTGCAGTGCTGTTATTAGGGGTCTGGTGATTTGTCCAGTTGATATCAGGGAGGTTAAAATCTCCAGCTATGACTACATTAGGGGGAGTTTTGTTGTGATCTATATAGTTTAGTTAGGGAGTCATGGAGAGCTTCAAAGGATTGGAGGTGGTCATTTGGGGGTCGATAATAAGATGCAAAGTATATGCATTTGTTTCGTGCAAAGTGAATTTTTGTCCAAATTATTCCACAATTTGAGTTTAAGTTTTGGAGGGGTTCAGCTGCAATGTTGTCACGGAAGGCTATAAGGACTCCACCGCCATGGACATTCCTGTCCTTTCTGATGGCCTCATAGTTGGGTGGTAGGAAAGAGTATGTAGCATAGTTTGCATCTAATTTAATTTCAACTATAAATATGATGTCTGTGTTATTATACTGAATAGTTGCCTTTAGTCGGGTTGCTTTTTCTATGCTCTTAACGCTGTTAGTTTTTATAAAAATTCATTTAAGTGTGTTTCCTTGGGTTTTCTTGTAACGTTCGGGGTTGAAGTGTTTTGGGGGTTTGGGGCGAAAACTAAGCCTGCATTGTGTGATGTGTGCAGTGTTGGAGTACTAAGCATAGAGCTGTCAGACTGGGTGTTGGTAGAATTTTATTGCTCATTTCTAGATGGAGAAGTGATAATATTTGGAATTCCACAATGGTCGCAGAGCCAGAAGGCGCTCTGCTTAATCAAGGAGTTGTAGGATGATGGGGATATACCAATACAATGTATATGGTGCCATTGATTACATTCTTCGCCGAGGATAGCCTTGTCTCGGTTTCTGACAGGTTGATGACAACTTCCACAAGGACAAATTGGGCGCCCATATGGGCCAGGGTTTGGGTGAATGTCGCCTGAGAGTGCGATCAGTCTGCTGAGGTACAGATGTTTAAGAATGTCTGATTTGAATTTGATTTTGGGTGGGAATTTAAATCGGGGTTTCAAGGTTAGGGCATAATATTTTGGTTTAATTTTGAGATTTGATCGAGATACGCGTTGACATGTTCCAATGACCGTTGCTATTAGGAGAATGACGGTGATAATTTGTGTTAGCCCAAGATTCATCCGCGTGGAGTGCGGCACTAGGTGAGGCGAATATTTCCTGAAATCATTAAATCTCATAATGATTACACTTGTGGGTTTTCCTTCCTGCATTTAATTACTACAAGTCTAACTTTTAGTAAATTGAATAATTACTTATCACTGATTGATATCAAGTTGTCTCTCATTGGATTAAGATAAACATGGCTAAACAATGAAAATGCTTATATTATGAGTTGACAGACTTCAAAAGTATTCATCCTACAAGGCCCTAAATATTGGAGGAGTATCTTTATGCCCACAAATCTTATGACTATTTAGAAATAGCAGAAATTAATAGTTTAACTGATTTTAGAATGTGTTTTTATTGAAGTTAAACTCCATCCAAGAAATGTAAAAATAGATTCATTATTGGTGTTGTTTATCGGTCAACAAACGCAAATATTAATGCTTTTACAAATCATATTACTGACATAATGCAAGTACAGCTGTACTCAAAGTTGAGAACAAAGAGTGTTACATTATGTGCGATTTCAACACTAATCTATGATAGCCATATTGAAACTGAAGACTACGTAGATACAGTGTTTGTACATTAATGTCATTAACCTGTCATTAATAAGCTTGCCTGAATAACTCCAACCACTGCCACAGCAATATACAATATATTTAGTAATTATATACATTTGGTGAATATTGCCAAATATTCGGAATAATTTCGGATCATTTACCAATATATTTAATAACTAAATTTGATCACACTACAAAGGAAGATAAGAAGTTAGAAACTAGGATATGTAATGAACAGACCATTGCTACATTAAAAAAAGTATTATAGATTTTTTTTGCATATAATAAAGCATATCCATTAGTCCAAACATATAAAGAGAGGGAAACATAAACCATGGATTAGGAACTCCATTAAAACAAAGACATTATACCAAATTATACAAGTATTACTTGAAACAACTGACTCTTTTAAATTAAACTAATTATAAATAATATAGAAACAAGCATTTGCAGAAAGAATTCACTATCAACAGGAAATATGCAAGAAAAAGGATCATTTACAAAAAACCTTGGCAAATATTAAGGGATATTATAGGAAAGAGGTCAACACTTTCATATAGTGAAGATTTCTAAATTGAAGGTAAATAAACACAAAGTAAAAAGTATATTGCTGATAAGTTCAATAAGTAATTTACGAATTTAGGCATCGAATTAGCTCAAAAGATACAAATTGTACCAAAGAGTCCTGATGATTATCTGTATGGAGTATATAAAACATCCATGTTTATGGCGCCACCAACTGCAGATAGAATACGAAGAATTATTGAGCATCTCATAAAGTCCAGTCCTGGATGGGATGGCAAAGAACCGAACGTCATTAAACAAATTTATTCCATTTTTGCTTCAACCGCTGTGCCATGTTGTAAACTTATCGTTTGACAAAGATGAATTTATGTGACAGCGGCGCATAAATGATTTTATGCGAGATAACAAGGCAATGAAGGCGATTTGAGGTTAGACCTTTTATGGTAGAGAGAGTATTGGCCTAATTACTCGCTCACGCGTATGGATACACCAACCACGTGACATAGAGCCAGCCTCTCACGAGTTCCAGGTTAGCTTGTGTCGTTGTGAGACCTTTGCGCTGCAAATATTTCCGAATTTCTATTGTTACTGATTAATCGTTATCGCTGAATTTGTTGCAAGATCAGTTTTGTTGTTCGGTTTATTGTTGCGTGATCTTATAAGGAGTTTTCGGAAGGGTGTTTTAGGTGAGTGTCTTCTGCGAAGACTGACCCCGAGCAACCGCCATTTTGTGAACTTCGAAGCTGAGCAACGTAATCATTGTTTATGCATATTCGGGGCGGGCGCAATACCGCACCGTTACGCAGTTGCGAGTCGAATTGCACTATTAATTTGTCGATGGTTGCTAAACCTTTGGTTAGTTCTGTGTTCTGGGAGACAGCCACGGGTAATTTTTGGGGCGCTTCGTCGCCAGGTGGCCTTACTGGTATAACACATCTGTGCATTTAGTAAATACGCCACACTTCGCTTTATCGGACAACAATGTCCGCTACTGTTGTAATGATCACTACAGGAAAGTAATTGAACTGCCTCTTGATTTTTGTACATTTAATGCGTTGTTTATTAATGTAGAGTGACGCTTTTTAAAGGCGCTCTTTCTTTTAAGTCAAATTCTGGTGCTAGCCTCGTTTCGAGAACCACATTTCCATCATTCGAAATTGGTAATTCAGTAACTGTAAACAACAACTTCTAACACCTTCACACTCCATTTATAAAATGACTGGCACTTGTTTTACTAGCGATCCCATGTACAAAAGTGTTTTCAGGTTTTGTGAAAGTGGCATATTATATTAGTAATACTATTATTACATAAGGCACAAACCACCCTGTTCAGTATAAACAGAGCGGTTTTTGTATTCCGTGGGGTGTCAACGGAGAAGGTTTTATATTACGTGCGCGGGATGTGTAAAGGGAGAAGTTGGGTCACACCATTCAGTGGGAAAATATTGAAAATTTTACTAAGAAAACTAGTTGTGGTTATTTCTATGCGTGTTAAATGGAAAATAATTTTGGATAAGCCATGCAGTGTAAATGGCACAAGTGTATTCTGTGCGGTGTAAATGGAGGAGTTTTTCTATTTCATGCGGTGTAAACGAGGAAATTGGATTGAGCCATGCAGAAAGAATATTGAAAATTTAACTAATCCGTGCGGTGGAAGCGGAACAGTTTTGTTAACCATGCTGTGAGTAAGCGGATCTAAATTTAGGTAATCCATGTAGTGGTAGGGAGAAGTTTTGTTATTTCCATGCCCGTGTAAATAAAAAGATAACTTTTGCTAAGCCATGTGGTGTAAATGGCACAATTGTATTCCGTACGGTGAAAACGGAGAAGTGATTACCGATACCATGTGAATTGTATATAAGTCAGTAGTGGTACAGATAGTACTGGTAGTGGGTAGCTGATAGGCATGATTTACTAATTATGTATAAACACCTTTTGGGGGCCGGCATGTTTGCTGAGATTATTGGATGTATCTTATTTTGATGGTGTATGCTTGCCTAATTTCCTGCTCTTTAATTAATAAATCTAAATGTCATTCTTTGGCCTATTTCAATCTACGCTGGACTTGTGTTGTTATTTTGCATAAATGAATTTATGTGACAGCGGCGCATAAAGGATTTTATGCGAGATAACAAGGCGATTTGAGGTTAGACCTTTTTATGGTAGAGAGAGTATTGGCCTAATTACTCGCTCACGCGTATGGATACACCAACCACGTGACCTAGAGCCAGCCTCTCACGAGTTCCAAGTTAGCTTGTGTCGTTGTGAGACCTTTGCGCTGCAAATGTTTCCGAATTTCTATTGTTACCGATTAATCGTTATCGCTGAATTTGTTGATTTTATTGCAAGATCAGTTTTGTTGTTCGGTTTATTCCGCTTCGTTTGAAAAATCCCACCCTCCCTCCCTAATATTGTGTTAACAGTTGTTACCCAGTTGTTATCTAATAAATCAAGTCGTGCATTATGTGTAGAGACACTGTGAAATACTGAAGACAGAGAGGTAGTTCACAAAGTTTTTGAATTTTTTGGACGCTTTTCCCTTTTATAGTTTGGTACACGAGGTTTTGCATTAACGCTTTTCCCTCCACTAAGTTTTCAGTAGTGTACACAGGGTTTTTAGTGCGGGTACTTTTTACGAGTACATTTGTATGGCTGTCTGGCCCTACCTCTCGGTCTGATGTGTTAGTAGTTATTGGTTGACTAATGTCTAGATATGTAACACATTTATACATTGTGTGTTGTGTGGTCAGCCCACTTTTTTCATTTATCATGTTTGGCTGGGGGATCGAGTACCCCAGCCTTTCTGTTTGTACATGTATGTGTATGGTTAATTCACGGCCGAGTGACCCCCACCGATACCATGTGAATTGTATATAAGTCAGTAATGGTACAGATAGTACTGGTAGTGGGTAGCTGATAGGCATGATTTACTAATTATGTGTAAACACCTTTAGGGGGCCGGCATGCTTGCTGAGATTATTGGGTGTATCTTATTTTGATGGTGTATGATTGCCTAATTTCCTGCGCCTTAATTAATAAATCTAAATGTCATTCTTTGGCCAATTTCAATCTACGCTGGACTTGTGTTGTTATTTTGCATAAGATATGTTTCAGATCAGCTTTACAGATTAACTAAATGTATTGCAAAACATAACAAACTGTATAATTTCCAATTTTTATTTTGAAAAGGTTATTCTACTGACATGACAATACCAAAATTAATCGATAAAATAGCCAATGCAATTGACAACAAAGAACATGTAATTGGACAGTTTTGGGTTTTGCTAAAGCCTTTGATACAGTAAACCATAGCATTATATTAAGAAAATTAGCACACTGTGGAATCAGTGAAAATATGCTTTAATTGATAAGAAAGCTACTTAAGTAACAGACAACAAAGAGTTAAACTTAATGGAATTTATTCTTCTCTTAAAGAGAATAACAACAACGCACTAGCTAAAATGCTTTTTCTGCGTGTACACCAAGTTTAATATTGTATGTACTACGTGCCAAAATGAGAAAATTACGAACAATTTATTTATAGGTAAAATTAGATGTTTAATGCGTCTAACTCGCGTAAAATTCGAAATTAATGAAATGAGCGATCACGTGGTTTTGTGACGTCAATGATGATACGGGTTTACATTCAGTCAGTGATTTCTATGCATTGCTTCAGTATAGTTTCACTCGCTTTACTATAGCGAGTGATGGCGATGTCAATTGTCCAGAATAAAAAGTATAATGTAACGATTTCGAACAGCTAGCGGCAATGATACCGCGGAATATCGAAATGTTTCATTTCAATATGCGTATTTCATACAACGGAGAAAGAATGTTGCTGTTATGGGGCAACAGTCTTTCCCGGGGGGGGGGTCTTCTTGCCCTACAGTAGAGAGCATCTTTGCAAAAGAACAGGTAACATTTCGCTCAGTTTGATTTGTTCCTAGGGAGTTCAGTCGTGTTCATGCATAGTACTTATATAATAAATAGTGCATGGAAGCATCTTTGTACATTTTCTTTAAGCATGAATAAGAAACAGTTAAACAAAAATGTTATTCTTACGGCTTTATATTACCTTATACCCAATGTATAACCTTACTAGCATAATGGTATTGTTTCCGAGATAATGTTGCCTTGAGGTGGCCGATTACCCTGAAATATTTTAAAACTTTCAATTTTAAAGATTGCTTGAAATCATAAATCCCAAAAAGGTACAACATAATTGGGGTGTCCTGTGCAATTTTTTTTTATATCTGACAACAGTAACAGTAATATTTAGATAACCAACGTGGCTACTGATTTCGAGAGGTGGAGTGGCCACCATGACCACCCTCCTGATGTTGTCCAGTGAGACGTAACGTAGGCCATCGCTACTATGAGAAAACACGCTCATGAAGAGCCTCCGTCCCAGTCCTGCAGATCTATGCCGAGGCTGCTAAACTGACATCCAGTTGTCTGGATTTTGGAAAAATATTCTTCGCTTCCATTAAGCGAAACATGTTCTACATTATTAAAGTAATCTGTATTAACAGAATAATGTATTGCATTTTACATTGAGTACAATTAATATACGATTAATGTGTTTCCGTCTTACTAAAACTAGTGCACATTTGTTTAATTTTACATCTTTCATTTCTGATCATTGATTCTGCCTTGGTCCAAGGCAGAATCTAGGAAGAAGTTATAAAGGGACTAGTTTTAATGCCTAATTAATTGTTCCTTTAATGTGTCGCTATAACGGGGAAAATGCAGCTACAACGGGAAGTAATTATAACTGGCCTAAACCGTTATATTACAGCACCGCGCGGTGAACGGTTACGCAATTAAAAAACAATATATACTTTTTGTAGGACTTCTGTAACAGTTAACTTCGTGGCGCTCTGTACGACCAGGTGGCTGTCGATAAATGTGAACGGTCCCTTAGTAAAGGACCCGTATATGATAATGACACAACCATTGTTGGTCTTGTTACCTGACACGAACCAATCGACGTTCAAGGGCTTGAGAGAAACAGGAAGTAAAATGGCACATAGAACAAGCTATTGTGACGAAGACAATTGACAACGTTCGGTATTTAGGCTATTGCGCCATACCTGAAGTACAGCGATCCACCAGAACAGTCAGTAAAGCCACCAGTACGACCAGCATCTTGCGAGGGCACGTAGGTCCAAGACGTCCCGCCATAGAAGCTAATGTAGTACACTAATGACACTGTCGACACTACTGCTCCTACTGTGTTGTAGGCGGGACCGCGACCCAACAAGAACGGTCACCTGACCTGGTTCGCTTACTCCCTCACCCGCGTCGGCCCGCGGCGCACACGTGATAAAAAAATATCGTTCAGTGAGTCATGGGTCCCGTGCAATTTTTTTTAATGTCTGACAACAGTAACATTAATAGTTAGATAACCAAAGTGGCTACTGATTTCGTGAGGTGGAGTGGCGACCACCCTCCTGATGTAGCCCAGTGAGAGGTAACGTAGGCCATCGTTACTATGAGAAAACACGCTCATGAAGAGTCCCCGTCCCAGTCCTGCAGTTCTATGTCGAAGATACAAAACTGACATCCAGTGTCTGGATTTTGTGAAAAATATTCTTCGCTTTCAGTAAGCGAAACATGTTCTATATTATCAAAGCAATCTGCATTAACCGAATAAGGTATTGCATTTTACATTGAGTACAATTAATATAAAATTAATGTGTTTTCGTCTTACTAAAACTAGTGCACATTTGTATAATTTACATCTTCCATTTCTGATCATTGATTCTCCATTGGTCCAAAAAAAGAATCTAGGAAGTAGCTATAACGGGAGTAGTTTTAATGCCTAATTAATTGTTCCTTTAATGTGTAGCTATAACTGGAAAATGTAGCTATAACGGGAAGTAACTATAACTGGCCTAAACCAATATATTACAGCCCCGCGCAGAGAACGGTTACGCAATTAAAAAACAATATATACTTGTTCTATAGGATTTCTGTAACAGTTCACCTCGTTGCGCTCTGCACGACCAGGTGACTGTCGATAAATGTGAACGGTCCCTTAGTAAAGAACCCGTATATGATAATGACACAGCCATTGTTGGTCTTGTTACCTAACACGAACCAATCGACGCTTGAAAGAAACAGGAAGTAAAATGGCACATAGAACAAGCTGTTGTGTCGAAGACAACATTCGGTATTAAGTATTCGCTATTACGACCTACCTGAAGTACAGTGATCAACCAGAACGGTCAGTAAAGCCACCAGTACGACCAGCATCTTGCGAGGGCACGTAGGTCCAAGATGTCCCGCCATAGAAGCTTATGTAGTACGCTAATGACACTGTCGACACTACTGCTCCTACTGTGTTGTAGGCGGGACAGCGACCCTACAAGAACTGTCACCTGACCTGGTTCGCTTGCTCACTCACCCGCGTCGGCCCGCGGCGCACACGTTATAAAAATATCGTTCAGTGATACCGGGTTGCTCATTAACGCACTTACTCATACGGACAAACAATAGAACACATAAACGACTGTGACACTTCTCGGGCGTTAGGTCGACTCAACAATACCGTGGTGGCGTAGTGGCTAGTGCATCTAGAACAATGCTAATGGAAGGTACATTAACTATAGAGGGCTCGAAATCATTTTATTAAAAGGAACGTGTAAATTGTATATAACAACATGCATATCTTCACAAAGAATGACAGATAATTTAATACAAAGAATACAAAGAATCAGGCGTAGGTTCACGGGCGTGGATTGCCCCAGAATGCATAATTTAAAGTACAGTGAAGCAAAGTATCCGTAGCCCTTAGCCTGGGGAGCAGCGCCAAATGTTTGTCAAATCCTAGATTCGCCCATGGGAATGTCGATGATAGTATCACTGCAGTTTTTCCCAACCTTGTTAATCTCATCGCCCCTTTTTGAAAGATGTATTACTCCATCGTTTTCCTACTGGAAATGACGGAAATCAGAAAATAAATAATTCATGGGAAACCACAGTTAAAGCGTCTTTCGACAAGGTTGGATGTCGAAAACGCCAGCCGGAGCAGCAGCTTCTCATCCCACAGCCGATGGTACTTTGTTGAATATTGTTGAATCTTTTGAGTTTGTC
>SDWI01001346.1:124795-135799 GCA_009193005.1 Lamellibrachia luymesi
CAAAATCCGTCATCAATGTCGGAAACTGTCCGAATCCAGGATGACTGAAGTTTTACTCGTATAGTGTCAGTTCGGTGATGAATGACATGATCAGATTCCTGCAGTGGATGATATCGTTGTTTTGCCTTGTGATTGTGTTGTTTCTTGAAGATATCTGGTAGATAGAAAATGTCCCATTTGGCTGCCTTCAAACTTATTATACAGATCACTGTCGTGCTATTATATTCCTTACTCAGCACATGCTACAACCACCCAGGGGAGAAAATGTATTAGATATAGTTTTATCATCACAAAAAGAATTAGTGGACAATGTAAAAATGCATGAACCATTGGGTAACAGTGACCACAATCAAATACATTTTGACATCAATGTAAAATCAGAAAGTAAAAAAACGTATAGAAGAAACTTCCACAAAGGTAACTATAAATATGTGAGAAAATTCTTAGGAAAGCTATATTGGAATAAAATGCTGATGAATAAGACCGCAATTGAATGTTGGAATATTCTGAAATATGAAATTGAGAGTATCACCGACAAATTTGTTCCCTTGAAAAAACAAGGAAAACGGTCTAGAAAGAAACACTTGTCAAAAGAAGCTATTAGAAAAATAGTGTTTACGCAAACTATATGGAGGGTTTATAGGCGTACCAGAAAGGATGAAGACTATGCAAATCACAAAGAGGCAACTAACCTAGCTACAACTGAAATTAGAAAATCTAAAAGGACCTTTGAAAAAAAATTGGCAGGTAATATAAAAAAATGACAACAAGAGTTGCTATGCTTATGTAAGTAGTAAACAGAAAGTTCGAGATAAGGTCGGACCACTGGAAAACAACAAGGGAAACATAATTTCAGAGGGTTCTCAAATGGCAGAGGTCCTGAATGAGTATTTCAGCTCAGTATTTACCACAGAAGATATAAGCTCACTTCCAGTTCCATTTACAAAATTTGAGGGAAATAAATCAGAACATTTAGGGCAGTTATTTGTAACTCCTATAATGATAGCAAAACAATTAAGAAGATGAAAGATAATAAATCAACTGGAGTTGATGGGAGAATCAGAATGGAAAGAAGCAAACATTACGCCACTATTTAAGAAGGGATCGAGGAACAAGCCAGAAAATTACAGACCAGTGAGTTTAACATCAGTTGTATGTAAATAACTCGAAACATTAATTAGAGACTACATGGTGGAATTTCTTTTAAAACATAATTTAATAAATACATCTCAACATGGGTTCCTAAAAGCAAGGTCATGTCTAACCAATCTTTATACAGAGGTAAACTATAAAATGGGAGGTACCACTCTGGGTACTACTGTAAATGAAAAGGACTTAAGAATTACAATAAGCGCTTATATGAAAGTTTCAGAGCAGTGTGGTATTGCAGCTTCAAAGGGTAATCAACTTCTTTGGTTGATTAGAAGAAACATAACATACAAGGAAAAAAGCTAATTATACCTCTGTATAAAGCAACAGTTAGACCTCATTTAGAATATTGCATACACGCATGGAGACCATATCTTAAGAAGATATAGATACGCTTGAACGCATACAGAGGAGAGCAACTAAAATTATTCCAGAAATGAGAGAACTCCTGAAACAATGTGGTTTAACAACTCTAGAGATAAGGAGGTTAAGAAGAGATCAGATTGAAGTTTTTAAGATTGATGTTATTGAAAGGGTATAAAAATAGTGATATAAATATGTTTTTCTTACTCAAGAAGAATAGCAGGCTAGAGGACATGCGGTAAAACGAGTAAAGGGTCAGTGTAGACTGGATATCAGGAAGTACTCATTCTCACAGAGGACAATAAATAAATCAAACAAATTGTCTACGTAATGTATAACTGCTGGCAGCGTGAATATGTTAAAAACAAGGTTGACACATATCTGAGGAGGGCGGGTTACACTTAGATGAACATTGTTGGACTCTCGATAAGCCAATGGCTTCCTTGTCCACTTGCCATCTGGGCCTTTGGCTTGGACAGCAAATCTTGTTAAATCTCTTGTTAAACATGTGAACATAATATATTGAACTACATTGGTTAGACAAGGAACTCACCATTGTACAGTTTTATTTGTATAAGCCTGTTTTCCTGATAGTTGCCATGTAGACACCCATTCTTCATTGTTTTTGTTGTAAGCCATCTCGTGCGGGAGGCAATGTATGCGTCCCTCTCGTGTGAATACTGTTTTCGCACCGGTATGCGTTTGCAGTAACGAATCATGTCTCTGAAAGTGTTTAGGTCGTCATTCATCTTGGCTTTCTTTGTAACTTCAAATTCTCGGATAATCTTCTTCTTTTTTAACATTTCTTGTCTGGGTTCTGGAAACAAAATTTACAAATTTACCCCGAATTGTTCAAAGATACTCAGTACGCTGGCTAGAGTATCATTATTCGCGTCAAGCACCTCGACACTGTCGACCTGCACCAAAGCCTCGACCGATTAATCAGTGTTGAGAATACGTCTGGACTCCCGTCAAGAGTGCTGCGCCTGTTTGCTGTCTGCCGCACACTGTTTTAGCCTGACTCATCACGTGACCACAAATAATTAATATTATTATTACATATTGTTGATTGGGTTTGAATTGTTCAATCCTAAGTCATATATTACTGAGATGCTTGTTGCCTTGTAGTCAGTGTACGTATTGCCGACATCCAACGTACTACTTACAGTGCTTCACAATGTCTATAATTTTTGGAATCAGTTCAATGGCTGCATTGACTATCTGCTTAATGGTAATATAGACGTGTCTTTTAAGGATAATATGTTGCTAGAAGTATTCTGTGAAAACCTGTTAGAACCTCAGATAAAACGGGAAATAAAGAGGCTAGTTCGGACTGACCCAAACATTTCGTTTGGCGCATTGTGTTCCGAACCCCGCCACGCCTCCGATGACCCGAGTCCACTGCAACGAATTGCGGCCCAGTTGGAACTACTCGCGACCACTCAGTCGGAAATCGTTTGTTGCAAGCACAACAACAGACGGCTTCGGGGGTGGCTGAGAGAACTAGCAGACCGGAACCCCGCAGCAGCGGATCATTTCATTGTGAGTACTGCAGGCGAAGGGGTCACACCCAGAATACGTGTTGGAAGCAGGCAAGTAATATACGCTGTACCGACGAACAGTCAGGTGTTCATGCGTACGGGGATCAGACAGTTTCCCGTGGAATGTGGGGTGGTCCAACAGCGCAATCTATGTCGGGTCCAAATGTGCTAGTACACCAAGGTCAACAGGGAAACTAATTCACCCCGTTGCCGAGCGTCAGGCAGGCGGGCGTAGTAGCATTGACTGTGTGTTAGTGGACGCTATAGTGGGTAGGACCCCTATCGTTTCATGTGAGATAGCAGGCGAAGAAACCAGTATGGTTTTAGATATGGGTTCGGAAGTAACTATTTTATAGGAATGGTGGTTCAACGAATACTTAATGGCTTCTCTCGACTGTTTAGAGGGTGCGTCGTCATGGTTACAGCTGGAAGCAGCCAACTCTCTAGTGTTCCCATGCATTGGGTACTTTACAGCCGATATAAATGTGTTGGGCACTATCGTTAAAAACAAAGGGATTCTAGTGCAGAAAGATCCACCAGGGCTAAATCACCACATGCAAACCTCGGGGATACTGGGTATGAATATTTTGGGTGCAATCCCAGAAATTAGGGAACTACTTCGCACCATAGAGACCCATGATCGTAAACCAAAACGGGAAATAGAGGGACGAGTAGTGAAAATTGCAGGGGACACAGGTGTAAATATATCGGCATGGTCATCGTGTAATGTCACAGAGTCATGGCCAAGTTGCAGCGGTAACGGAATTGTAGAACCATTGGATGTACTCCTAAAGGGAGTTTACTACTCCAAGCGGAACTAGTAGGTTCCATTAATGGACGTTGTGCGGTGACCATCGTCAACCCAATTCCCACCGAGGTGTGGTTGCGTTCCCGATCCCCGGTAGGGAGAATTTATACAGTTGATGTAATCGACATGGATCCAAAGCGCACGGCAGGTTTCCAGGAATTGGATGACGGGTTGTGAGTAAGCTTGGAACCCAGACAGGTGACAGCTAATAGACGATGGGTAAGCAGCAAGCAAAGTCGTGACATACCTGAGTTACCCAGTGATCAGAGTTGGATGCGAGATGTGAGTATTGGTGATATTCCTCTACTGAAAGAGATCTCCTAACTGAATTGTTGCACTCAAATCGGCAAGTATTTGCTCAAAATGAAAGTGATGTTCTGTTGACCCTCACTGCGAAACACCGAACATGCACAACAGAAAACGACCCTGTCAGAGCGGCCTACCGTCGCATCCCACCGCCTCAGTTTGACGAAATCAAGGCACACATTAATGGTCTAATTCAGCAGGGAACAGTCAGACCTAGTCAGTTGGAATACGCCAGCCCAATATTTATTTGTAAGAAAAAGGGCGGGAACATTAGGATGTGCGTGGCCTACCGTAGACTTAACGCCAAGATGATGAAGGATGCATTCCCACTCCCAGAAGGGTTTAGGTTTTTGATCATCTGGCAGGAGCCAAGTATTTCTCGACGGTCGATTTGAAATCGGCATACAATCAAGTGGAAATAGACGAGTCTGATCAACACAAGACAGCTTTCACAACGCCCATGGGTTTGTATGAGTACACAAAGATGCCTTATGGACTTTGCAATTCACCTGCTACCTTTCAGAGGTTAACGCATATCGAATTCAGGGAGGAGATGAATGAAAAGGTGCTGATTTTCTTAGATGAAATAATCATATACTCTTCCACTATTGAAGAGCACTTTGAACGACTGGCGTTAGTGTTTCAGCGACTAGTATCTCACGGGTTAAAGAACGATCCTACTAAGTGCTATCTATTTCAGAAATCAGTTTCGTACTTAGGACAGATAATATCTGATCCAGAAAAGGTGAAAGCTGTAAGCGAATGGCCAGTACCAGAGAATGCGAGGGAACTGAAAATCTTCCTGGGTACAGCGGGATATCACCGACGTTACATTCATAATTTTTTCGCAGCTGGCATCGCCCCTGTATGAATTGGTGAATCAAGATCCCAACGAAGGGAAGAAGAGAAAGCCAGGACGGAAGTTGAACTCGGCCACACCATGACCGTTTGTGTGGAGAACGGTACATCAAGAATCGTTTGATGGGACATCAAGGCATAGACAGAGTAGAGAAACTAGTACGTTCGCGGTTTTACTGGCCAAATATTTGTTCGGATATTCAACACTGGATTTCGATGTGCGAACGTTGCAATCCTGCATTGCATAGCATTGTGGCCAGAGAACCCTTAGAAGTAATCGTCATCGATTTTACAGTAATCGAGCCTGCATGTAACGGTATCGAAAATGTTCTGGTTATGACGGACGTATACTGCACATTTACTATACCAGTGCCGATTAGGAACCAGACAGCGCAAACGGTAGCAAAAGCTCTGGTACGGGAGTAGTTCTTCCTTTATTGAGTTCCGTGTCGGATACACTCGGACCAGGGACGGTGTTTTGACGCCAATATTGTCACCGAGTAATAAAAGATTTACGCGATCCAGAAATCCCGAACAACCCCATACCATCCGGTGGGAAACGAACAATGCGAGATATATAACAGAACAATGCATGCATTGCTTCGCTCGTTGACACCCACTGATAAATCTAAGTGGCCAGAGCATTTGAATTAACATATGCCTACAATGTAACACCTCATGCCGCGACTGGGTTTAGTCCATTTTACCTCATGTTTAGCCGGGTTCCGCGTTTACCTGTTGATATTCGACTGCATCGTGACGATATGCTACAATCGCAAATGGCCCGTGGAGGCAGCAGTGACTATGTACATCAGCATCAAACAAGAATGAAAAATGCATACACGAAAGTGACCGAACAACTGAACCTGGATATTGCCAATCGAAAGGCTGTGCACGATAAGCGGGTAAGGGAGGACGTCCTGCGTGTTGGCGAACACGTGCATTTACGCAACCGCGTGAAAGGGCGCAACAAGATAGGGGACGCGTGGGAGCCCAGCGTCTGCATTATCAAAGAGAGAAAGGATGACACATATGTCGTTGCGTCAATGACTGGCCGCAAGAGACAAATCATTAACCGTACAGATTTACGAGTGTGTGTCCCAGAGACAGTGAGACGCGTAGTAGCGGAGCGATAATTTCAATATCAAACACCTAGGCCTGGACCAAACATATTACATAGTGATATAGAATCATCGGACGCTGAATCTGGTCGAGTCGAAATCACCATCTCTCGAGAACCGACTATTAACTACTCCGATCCAGATTCGGACCAAGACCAGGTAGTCGGTCAACGCGACGTGATGCGGGCTACCACAGGAACCCCTTTCGGGATCCTAGATCAGTGCTAAATAATTAGACATATTTTAGACGCGGACGCCTACATTTCAAAGTGAGGGAAGAACTAACCCTGGTGGATTTAGCTGTTTATGTATTTGGTAGGCTAGTCACTAGGGGGCGCTATACCACGTGTCACTCCCAGTTTAACAATCTGAGCCAGTTTTAGAAAGTAGTCAGTGCAGTTCGCCCTGAGCCGGAGAAGACGACATACATTACTATATGCAAGCAACCTTCTCCCGGCTCAGTATATATATATTGACAATTTATCTCTGGTAAGTCACTTTTATAATACTTATATAGTGAAACTTTATCTATAAATTATTAGAAGAAGTTGTGAAACTTTATGTTAAGTTGAATGTTTAGTATGAACCTAGTTCATTTCGTCATGTATTCAAAGTCACATTGTTGTAAATGGGTGTTGACGAATGATCTTTATTTGTGGCCACGTTACTTTATTGTGTTGTTATATTGATAGAAGGCATTGCTTTTGCATTGTGATTACAACTGTTTTCCTTGTTACTATATAATGGTAATGTTGCAGTAGTAGTGATGTTGGTATGCAACTCTTTATTTCAGTTTCTCTATTTCTTCTGGAAGCTTTTGCTTTACATATTAAACACTGTCAACACCCAATAGTCGTTCGACGTAGTTACATTTACTCATATAAATTAAAGACAACCTAGTAATCGTAAATATGTATTATATTGCTACAAATAAAATATTATACATTTCAGTGTATTTCTTTGTGATATAAAGTATAACTAAACAATTAGTGTCATATTTTTCCACACTATTGTGTATTAACAACGATAATGTTACGCAACTATTACCCTTTTTGATCGAAAAATATCTAGCTAAATAGAACATCAAGTAACTATACAATACCGATCGCTACAATACTCCACCGACTCAACTTGTCTCGAGGCTGGCGACGCCAGTGGCTGGTCCTCCTTTGTGTTTCTCTCGGTGTTGGCGATAAAGTTTAACCTTCACTGAATAATATGTGCTGAACTTGAGTTCAGCAATCTGTGACTGGTACCGATCACTGCCAGCGTCTTGTTATATCTGCGCGACCTTCCTCGAATGTCTGCCCGTCAATTTGAATCCACACGACGTAATAGTAGTGGGCCTCCAGACCAGGGGGTGTCATTAGCTTTGGATCAACTCACTACAGCGGACGAGCTGGTAATGACCTCAACGTTCGTGGAATCTCTTTTGGAAAAGAGAATGTACTCTGCGTAAATGTGCACATTTTAGGGTTGGATGGGGTTAGGAGCACCCTTAAAGGGACAACGTAAGCGGGAAAAAATCTCCTTCTGGCATATATGCATATCGTCTATGTACCATGGACGATCTAATTAATTAACTTAGGTAAATTTAGTGTGTTTAAATTGTTGAAAAAAGTTGTAGTTGTAGCTATTTTAATGGAGGTTCCTATCAAGGGGCAAAACGTCCCCATCTGGACGTTTGAAGTATTGTAATTTCTTTGTTTGATTATTGTTATCATATATCACCCACAATGGTGTTTACCGTGGCTAGTGTACACACTTCGGTAAGGACGACGACGAAGCTCCAATTTTAATGTGAATCGCTTAGCGATTGTTTTGCTTCTGCTGTAACCTTACAGTAACCAGATGGACACGATGATATATAAATTTTTTTTCTAGCTATATGGCTACATGGAGTGGTTAGCAATTTCTCGCAGGGGCGTCTTGCTATGCCCTGCGGTCGACATATTTTATCATTATTACGATTTATTTGTATGCATGAAACTGGTTCATAAATATTTTGGCGGATTGGCTTTTTTACGTTTCACAATACAATTAAATACAATTAATAATTCACATAACGTCACCATACTTGTGGAAGCAAGTTGCATTGTACTTACGAATGTGTATTTTATAAACGTTAATTAATGCGTATTATCTGAATACAGGAACCTTATTTATAAGCACTAAGGCGGATTAAAAATGTCAACTGAATTCTAAAATACAGCTAAATGTATGTGTTTTGTTGTTTTTATGTTTTATGTTAAAATAGTACGAGGAAATTAATAACAAAACAATAACACGGGTTAATATTAAATAACAGCTTTTCGTATTTTTGCTGCTACACTTATCTAATGTAACGTGTTTCAAATATTCATGTTAATAAGTTCAATAATATGACAATGTTAACACTTATTTACTGCTTTTCACATTAATAGTAAATACAATTAATAATTCNCTTTTCACATTAATAGTAAATACAATTAATAATTCACGTAACTGCACCACGATTATGTCAGCCATGTGCATTGTACTTACGAATGTGTGTTTTACAAACATCCGAAATGAACCAGTCTTTGCAGCCGTTGGTACAGGGTCCGTTCTCAACATTGCATGACGAATTGTCCTTGCAGTGTCCGCAGCCATCTTGACAGTTTATTCCATAGGTTCTTCCATCGCAGGCTACAGATAAACAAACTGCTATGCACCGTTAAAGGTAATGTGTCTTATCGTTAAAAAAACCTTTTTATTTTGAAATCATGTTACACAGTTCAAACTATATATATTCTAACATATACCGACGGCCCAAATGTATATCAATCAAGTAGGCACAACTTTCAAATCACCGCTTCGACGTTTACATGACTCGACGTCGCTGGTCAGTGCACTTCCCGAATAACTTTCGGCTAGTTCCGATAAGGTCGCGACCCTAAGAGGCGGAGCTTGTATTATATCAGCGCCTGTCACCGATAAACAACATGGCTTCCGTAGAAACAGACGCTTCGTCAACACTGAGTTGGAGGAATGTTATACAACAAATTGTCGTAAATATTATGTTTGTCGCTGTGTTTGCTGCTCAGGTTTTGCGGGGATTTACATAGAAGGTTTCTTAATATTATCACATAACATCACCAGGTTATGGTCCTAGTTATGATAGGTATTCGTATTATTGAAATTCGAGCTAACAAATGTATAGGGTATTTAATACTATTTATATGTGGGTGAATATACAGGAACGATTTTTGGACTGGTCTACTGGGACAGCCTATTTTAGGAAAAAGAGTAAAACTGTGATACTTTGCATATGAAATACATTTGTAAATTAAGTAAAACACAATCAACCATACAATATTGAAAACAAAAATGAGTTAAGATTCAGTTAATGGATATATACAGCTTCCAGTTTCACTGGGACCACACCGCGGATCTGCCCCTTCCTCCGGGCTGCCCTCTCCCTTCCCCGTCTGCGTGTGCGCTGCCGTTGGGTCGTCATTGCCACTGTAGGGAGGCACCAACAGCTGGCGATTTGACCTGAGTTCACATGACCTGCTCCTTTTAACCGTCCTTTCCACGTACTCCCTGCGGCCCAGCTTCGTGACTCTGCGTGCATCGCCATCGCTGTCCCGCTGCTAGCTACCTGCTTAGACCACGCCCGGCGTCAGCTCCCCGTCGACGTACATCTACATGTGTGTGGGTCGGACACCCCTGAGGCCGTTCTGGTTCAGGCGCCGCTCGTGCTTCTCGCTGATCACCCCAGACCGCCCCTCCTAGTTAACTATCCAACCCCCGTAGCGACGGTCGTCCAACTGTACAACCACGCGCTCTCGGTATGTCTAGGTCATCTGTACCACCTCGGCGCACTCCCTCCATGCACCTGGTCTTGGCAACGTTAACATGCAGATCGACGAAAGTGCACGCTGTCTGTAGCTGCACTAGGGTATGTATGTTTCGTCAGTGGACATAATGATAATGATCATGCCCCAACCGCCGGCACTAGGGCAAAACCCGCAGGACCTTCTGGACAGTGTGTGTGCGTGTGCGTGTGCGTGTGCGTGTGTGTGTGTCTGTGTATGTGCGTGTGTGTACTAAAATTAGGCTATTAACATCTTCCTTTGTCAGACATTTATGTAATCAAAGTGTAACAATTGTCAACATTAATTGTATATATTAAAACTTTCTTAAATTAAATTTGACATCCAGATGTGGGCAGCACACGTTGTCAGCTAACTGGAGATGTGTAACAAATATATGTAAGAATTTGGAGGAATTAGCATCATTACGTCCTTCTCAACGCACAAGAAAAGAAGACAGCAAATTACAATCAGTTTGCTTAGATTCAAAATTGTATTACGCAAACCTGACGTAAGCCTGTCCATAATCATTGAACTATTTCCTGTTGTAGGCTTACTGTCCAGAGTCAAATCCAACTATCCAATCAATGGCCTCATTGTTCAACTACCACATTGAATGTGTTACTTTTGGGTGGCAATCTTATTCAATCACGTTTAATCTTGCTAAACTTGACTCATCAAAGTATTTGCTATTTTGCGGTTTCAGGTTTCCCACCAATCAACCGGTAATACATCAGTTGAAAGTTATTTCGTAGCCACATATATTTTACGTTTGGAATATACATTCATAACAAGCGTGGATGAATTTATTATTATATGCATAGCATATCGTACAACAAGTATTAAGAAAATATATATTCACTAGAATGTCATAATATTGATGTGGGAATGCAGAAATATGTATATCACCAAAACAATAACGTGTAAAATATACAATCCATGCATAATCTTTGCCTTAAGCAATAGCAATGCCACATTAATCAAAATAGTGCACGTGTGCTGTCGCATCGCAATGCATAACA
>SDWI01001347.1:83880-101027 GCA_009193005.1 Lamellibrachia luymesi
CACCCGGTTATTCCCCCTGACACCCCCCCCCACTGAAATGAAAAGGCGGACGTTCCCCCCACACACATCAGGAGGGATATATAAAAATAAACTAATTATGTTTCCCTCTATGTATTAGGATATATATATATATATATATATATACATGTATTATAATCTTTATTAGGACTCAAAATCAACCAACACATGGACAGTAAATCAACATAACATAATGAATATATTTCATAGCTAATTAATAAATATTAGTAAATCTAATTAATAAACATTAGTAAATATATACGGAATGAAAACAAATTGTTTTCTTCACTTATTTCCTATGATTAGACGATGTACTTCATTCACATTATCATTGCTTTTTCCTGCCCTTTATATCAGGATGATATGTTATAATGAAAACTTGAAACAAACGTTATATAATTAATGTTAATTATTTTTTTAAACAATTATTATGTTATACTTATTATGTGATTTATTTTCTTCATATGAAACGTCACAATCACATAGAAATAATTATTATCATGCCCTCTGTAAACCCCTTAACAGCCAGTAGTACTGCTGTTCATTCTACACTTCTTTGTGTTATCATGGTGTCTGTGTTCTCTTACTAACATAGATAGCCATAATTACAGTAGGATTGAATATCACAGGACGTCTAACCACTTAACAGCATGTACGGACTTCATATGTATTTCATGGCTCGGCATGGGACATCTGGGAACGAAAAACTAAGTCCTCGTGTATTCGAGTTCTATAATCGAGTACATATTTGAAGTATTCGCATTCGTACTCACACTTGCTTCGATAATATATTATGTATTATGCAGCGTATTATATATGAAGGTTCTTGGGAAAGTTTGTAGGTTATGGAGTTAAGTATTGCTAATAATTGTTATGATGCAAACGTGGTTTATTGCATCAATAGGTAAACCCAACAGACGGCACCACTCAACAAAGGGATTATTAAATCGAGTGTCATCGGCCTACACCTAACATTTAATTCGCTCTATTTGCTGTTTCATTGCTTAGAAAATTTTAAAGTAATACTAATTTATCTCTTAACTTAACTTAAATAGTATACTCCCTATAAAAGACCAACATTTTACCCACAGCAAATCCAAATAGCAAGTACCCCATTTCCCCATTTTCCGGATGCCCTTGATAATTACACGAAGCTAAGTGCATCTGTCAGACACAGCAGTGTCAAATGCAGCCCCACGTTCCACAATTTGTCACTTACCAACAGCATACTGCTCATGTTCTGCGGAACGTGTGAAAATGGCTCAAATTCAGGCTTTGTCCGCCACACAAGTGTGTGTTGTATCGGTTCGCAGTCCTATATAAAGACAACCTTCCCATTCTCCTGATATTATAATGGGCTACACCAATTAACTCGTTCCGGCCGATATGATAATAATGGAAAATAGTTGATATGCGACTGTCTTTGTGTTGACTGCGTGTCAAATGTCTCACGCCTCTCTCGTCAGACATTGCCTTCAGACTTTAAGATATTACACCCAAGCTATGGGAGGCTACGATACTAGATATGTGTTCTCTTCAAGTGTAACGTAAACAGATCGCTGGATCACCTGGACTAGCCGGTGTTATCATGGCGGCATCGAAGAATGATTGGTTTGGATCCTTCTCAAACATAATATACAGTTTCAGCGTGTGTTTTGCTCTACGTATCGCTAGTTTCGTAATTTATAGTAAATAAAAATGTATAGTTATTTAAA
Source organism: Lamellibrachia luymesi (assembly GCA_009193005.1). Classification (NCBI taxonomy): domain Eukaryota; kingdom Metazoa; phylum Annelida; class Polychaeta; order Sabellida; family Siboglinidae; genus Lamellibrachia; species Lamellibrachia luymesi. Next base: position 85,614 of record SDWI01001347.1, read on the forward strand.
TAAATCGTAAATATCGTAAATACGGGTAGAATGGCTTGCACTAGTGAATATGCTACATATGCTACATATCAAAGAAGATATGCATAAGACATGCATTAAAAAAGTGGTTTTACCGTAATAATTGTCGTAACTAAACATGGCAGGGAAAACACCAGTATTGTTGCTGTAGTCTATACGTTTAAGAACGATTCGGCAACCCCACTGGTGGAAAACCACTCAAGCGTGGCATGGTGGAAGGCCAATAAATACACTAGAGGGGTTTCTTACAGGGGTTCAAGCTCAATCCCACAATTTTGACTTTGTACACAAACCATGATCACTTGCTGTCTAATTTTGACCGTACATATCTATATTTATCTATATAACTAGTTAACAAATAAACTACATAATATATTTAACAAAACTAATGCCTAAATAGTCAACTCGCTATAAAAAGACTAACATTTTACCCCCAACAGAGCCAGAGAGCAAGTGCCCCATTTCCCCCTTTTCCTGACGTCCATGATAATGACATGTGGATAAGTGTATCTGTCAAACAAAATACTGTCAAGTGCAGTCCCGTGTCCCACAATGTCACTTACCAACAGCATACTGTTCATGTTCTGCGGGACGTCTGAAAATGGATGCCTCTAATTCAGGCTCTGCTCGCCATAAAAGTGTGTTGTATCTGGTCGCAGTCCTATATAAAATAACTTTGCTATTCTCCTGGTTTTAGAATGGGCTACACCGATTAACTCGTTCCGGCCGATTTGATAATAATACATAATAGTTGATCTGCAACTGCCTTTGTGTTGACCGCGTGACTCACGTGGCTCGGTTGTCTGGCGCTGTTCACGTCACTGTCGTCAGACATTGCCACCAGAGCTGCTTCGTGTACGCCTTTGTCTACCAGACACGTAATTCACGTGCCAAACATGATATATAAGACCCGCAAATACATAAGACTCGCAAATGAATACGTATGATCACTTATGTCCGCGTTTATGCCACGCAAGATTAAAAGGAGCTCGCCATTCAAACTGTTGGATTTCGAGATATTTTGGCGCCGTTTTTGCTCACAACTAAGATGTTCCCGAGAGTCGCTGTTCAGGTGTGTCTTGAACTAATGATATGCCTGTCATTTGCAAGCTATTTATCAAACGCGGGCCTTTTCCTGTAAGACTACAAACCCTTGTTCGAAACGTACAAACTTGTAAGGAATGATTCTTACTCCAGTAAATCCGCAAGAATTCGCACCCAAGCTGTGGGAGGCTACGGTACGAGAGATGTGTTCTGTTCAAGTGTGACATAAATAGATCGCAAGATCCGTTGGACTAGCCAGTGTTACCATGGCGTTCCCGGAGAATGGTTGGTTTGATTTCTTCTCAAATATAATATTAAGTTTCATTTATACGTGTTTTGCTCTACGTATCGCTAGTTTCGTAATTTATAGTAAGTAAAAAAATATAGTAAATTATACGTAAATACAGATATAATGGCCTCCTCTAATAAATATACTACACATAAGTTTCGAGATATTATTCAAAAGAAGATATTGTTGAAAAAAGACATGCATAAGATGCATTAAGATGTCTAGGAATATTCATAAATAAACAGGATATGGAAAAACCAGTATTGTTACTGTAGTCTACGCGTTTAATATCGAGTCGGAAACCCCACTGGAGGGGTGTGTGGCAGGGGTTGCAACCTCAGTCCCACCTGTTTCTGAGGGCCAACCTCCCACCCATTTTGAGTGTCAACTACCCACCAATTCCACCTCCCACTAATTTGTTTAGACCTCCCACCAATTGTTAGGACGAACCTCCCAATTAATGCCACCCCAGTCACATTAACGCTTAAAGGCCGGTTCACTGTTTCAAACAATTTATAGCTGAAACTAAATCACGGCTACGTATGAGATAAAGTAAACGTTAAGCATTTATATACATTGGGAACAAAAACAGCTGAGATTGTATACTATTAACTATTAGTTATACTATGCGACTACCAAAGATTACGACTACCACCTAGGATTTTCTCCGAGAAACTTATGTGCTGACGATTTATAGTATAACTAGGTCGCACATTTCTATGTCTTTAATCATTCGTCAGCAGGGCAAATTTCCATATATATTTTTTTAAAGAAATGGGGCATTTATATTTTATTTATAACCAAACCAACCATCTCCACAGGAAAGTGTATAATGTATTGCGTTAACCCTCGTCACACTATTCAGGTCGGATAACACCGCCTGTATAGTTGCTAGTCGACACTTTGGGCAGACCATTTGCGGTTACCGGATACATGTAGACATTATTCCTTCACAAAGATTAGTCAGTCCGGTGTGGATATCGTGTTTCGGCTTGATGCATACAATATATTGTTGTAACATGATACGCATGCAACATTAGCAACAACACAATGAAACACTTGGCTGGGTGTCTAGGCTGTTCCAGTTGGGTGAACAATGCAAAGTAGGGTGGGATCTGTGTAGTCTGCTTTCACGTGATGTTCACTTAGACAATTTTATCAGTGCACGACGTTTGTACTAAATTACTTACTTTCTTGTAGAATGACATTTACATATATTTGTTTCTAAAACGTTGACATGTTGTACGATTCAAAGTATTTTGTCTGGGTTTTGGCTACCTCCATGGAAATTTACTAACACGCCTGCGCTAACATAGACTAGTAGGGTGTGTTTAAGCAACGTGTGAAAGACAATGATACCAACAAATAAAAACACACGCAATACTTGAGGTGACCAATTTGCTACATCGTTGCAACGTTGAACGTTAACATTGCTGCGACGTTGAAACTAGGCGTCAATGCAATGTGGAAACTAGACGTCGATACAATTTTCAAATCCAACTAGTTTTCAATATTGTTACAACTTATAATGTAATTTGAACAGTCATTCAATCGCATGTACAAAACATCTAAATTGTACGTGTTGTCCATCAAACTGTAAACTCATTGATGACATATCATTGTCCTTGCTGTTCAACTTGTCCCTGTAGGTCATTTGTCAGACTGACCTAGCAAATGTTCTAATGACGAAGACGGCCACAGCTCAAACGCACAGGAAGTTGAGATTGAGGATTGTGATAAATATAACTCGGCCTAGAGTACAGTAGTACTAACGGTTATTATATCTGCATGCGTGTTTGTGTTGTCATGATGTCAGTGTTCTCTTAATAGCATTGATAACCATAAATACAGTAGGACTGAATATCAAATCATGTCTAGGCACTTAACAGTATATACGGAGTTGATATGTATTTCAGATGTATTGTATCAATACGAAAACACCCCAGACGGCGCCACTCAACAATGCGATACTTGAGCTCCTAGTTTCCATTCATCGTGTACACAGTTTTATAAAAAATAATTTCTAGTTGAATGGATGTGATTATTTATAAAATGAGCTAATTAGTCGGACATACAAAATGCGCTGGGTTGTTGTTTGTTTGTGATTAAATATTGATTTTAACATGAAAAATTCGCAGTTCATATCGAATACGAAATTAAACTTTAGTTTTGGTGTTCGTAACTATTTGTAAAAGTGGACTACATCAAACACAATTCGATATATACATGGAAGCCATTTTCAAACTGCACTGTGTCATGAGCGGCTCTGTTGGCTCTGAGATGAAACATGTAAAATATTTGTCAGGGGAGGGGGCGCGCCAAATTGTGTTTTGCCGACATTCCTTTCTGCGACCCTGACTTCGTGAAACATATTAGCAAACTGTATTATTTATAAACTAAGTGTGGAACACTTTTACAGGGAATCTTTCTAGACTAAATGCTGCGGACTCCATCTCTTGTGAGTAAATGTTTTGGACTCCATATCTCACAAGTAACTGCTTTGGACTCCATCTCTTGACATTGAATACTGTTTACTCCTTCTCTCATAAGTACATGTCGAGTATTCCTTTTCTAATGAGTAAATGTTGTGTATTCCGTATGATGTTGGTTTCACCTCTTTGGAGTAAATGCTGTGGAGGCCACTTCTCATGAGTAAATGCTGTGGACCCCATACCTCATGAGTCAATGCTGTGAATTTCATCTCTCATGAGGAAACACCGTGAACTCCATGTATCTTGAGTAAATGTTGTGTACTCCATCTATCATGAGTAAATTCTGTGGAATCCATGTGAAAATATTGTCAACTCCAAATGTCGAGACAAAATACTACCTACTCCGTCTCTCATGAGTAAATGCAGTGGACTCCATAAAATTATCATAAATAAATGCCTTCTACTCCATATCTCATAAGTAAATACCGTGTCCTCCATCTCCCATGAGTAAATGTTGTGTGCCCAATCTCTCAAGAGTACATTCTGTGGAATCCATCTCTCATGAGTATACGCTGTGTTTTCCATCTCTCAAAATTAAATACTGTGCATCCCATCTCAAATGAGTAAATTTTGTAAACTCCATCTTTCATTCGTCAATTCAATTGGTGCATCTCTCATTAGTATATGCTGTGGACACCATATCTCATGAGAAAATGCTGTGAAACCCAGCTCTCAAGATTAAAGGCTTTGGACGCCATCTCTTATGAGTAAATGTTGTGATCTCCGTCTATCATGAGTAAATGCTGTGTACTCCATCTCTCAAGATTAAATGTTGTGTACACAATATCTAAAGTGTAACTGGTGTAGTCTCCATTTCTGATGAGTAAATGCAATGGACTCCATTTCTCATTAGTAAATTCTGTGTACTCCATTTCTCATGAGTAATTGATGTGAAATCCATCTCTAATGAGTAATTATCACATACTCGACCATTTATTAGTAAATGTGTACTCGGTCTCTCATGAGTATATTTTGTTGACTCCATGTCTCAAGAGAAAATGCTGTTGACTCCATCTCTTGGAAGTCAATTCTATGGACACCATATCTTTTCAGTAAGTGTAGACACCATCTCTTGAGAGTCAATGCTTTGGACTGCTTCAGTCGTTAGAAAATGTTGTCTCTTGGAAATCAATGCTATGGACTCCATATCTTGTCAGTAAGGGTGGACTCCATCTCTCATGAGTAAATGCTGTGTATACCATCTCCCATGTGTAAATGCTGTAGACTCCATCTGTTGTGAGTAAATACTGGCCATTTCATCTCTTTTGAGTAAATGCTGTGGACACCACCGTTCATGAGTAAATGTAGTGGATTGCATCTTTCCAGAGTAAATGCAGTGAACCCCATTTTTCAGTAATTAGAGTGGTCTCCATCTCTCATGAGTAAATGCTGTGGACTCCATCTCTCATAATTAAATGTCGTTTTCTCCACATATAATGAGTAAATATCGTGTTCTCCATCTCTCATTAGTAAATTCTGTGTACTCCATCTCTCATTAGTAGATACCGTGTTCTCCATTTATCATCAGTAAATTGTGTGGACTCCATCTCTTATGAGTATATATTTTGAACTCCTCCATCTCTCATTGGTAAATGCAGTTTACCCCAACTGCCATGAGTAAATGTTGTTGATTCCATCTTTCTAGACTAAATGCTGCGGACTCCAACTCTTGTGAGTAAATGTTTTGGACTCCATATCTCACGAGTAACTGCTTTGGACTCCATCTCTTGACATTGAATACTGTGTAATCCATCCCTTAAGAATAAATGCTGTTTACTCCTTCTCTCATAAGTACATGTCGAGTAGTCCTTTTCTAATGAGTAAATGTTGTAAACTCCGTATGATGTTGGTTTCACCTCTTTGGAGTAAATGCTGTGGAGGCCACATCTCATGAGTAAATGCTGTGGACCCCATCCCTCATGAGTCAATGCTGTGGATTTCATCTCTCATGAGGAAAAACCGTGAACTCAATGTATCTTGAGGAAATGTTGTGTAGTCCATCTATCATGAGTAAATTCTGTGGAATCCATGTGAAAATATTGTCAACTCCAAATCTCGAGACAAAATACTACCTACTCCGTCTCTCATGACTAAATGCAGTGGACTCCTTATATCATAAATAAATGCCTTCTACTCCATATCTCATAAGTAAATACCGTGTCCTCCATCTCAAATGAGTAAATGCTGCATGCCAAATCTCTCAAGAGTACATTCTGTGGAATCCATCTCTCATGAGTATATGCTTTGTTTTCCATCTCTCAAAATTAAATACTGTTCATCCCATCTCAAATGAGTAAATTTTGTAAACTCCATCTTTCATTCGTCAATTCAATTGGTGCGACTCTCATTAGTATACGCTGTGGACACCATTTCTCATGAAAAAATGCTGTGAAACCCATATCTCAAGAGTAAAGGCTTTGGACGCCATCTCTTATGAGTTAATGTTGTAATATCCGTCTCTCATGAGTAAATGCGGTGTACTCCATCTCTCAATATTAAATTTTGTGTTCACAATCTCTAAAGTGTAACTGGTGTGGTCTCCATTTCTGATGAGTAAATGCAGTGGACTCTATTTCTGATCAGTAAATTCTGTGTACACCATTTCTCATGAGTAATTGATGTGAAATCCATCTCAGTAACTATCACATACTCGACAATTTATTAGTAAATGTTGTGTACTCGGTCTCTCATGAGTATATTTTGCTGACTCCATATCTCTAGAGAGAATGCTGTTGAATGCATCTCTTGGTAGTCAATGCTATGGACACCATATCTTTTAAGGAAGTGTGGACACCATTTCTTGAGAGTCAATGCTTTGGACTGCATCAGTCGTTAAAAAATGGTGTGGACTCCATCTCTTGGAAATCAATGCTATGGACTCCATATCTTGTCAGTAAGTGTGGACTCCATCTCGCATGAGTAAATGTTGGGTATATATCATCTCCCATGTGTAAATGCTGTAGACTCCATATGTTGTGAGTAAATACTGGCCATTCCATCTCTTTTGAGTAAATGCTGTGGACACCACCTCTCATGAGAAAATGCATTGGATTGCATCTTTCCAGAGTAAATGCTGTGAACCCCATTTTTCTGTAATTGCAGTGGACTCCATCTCTCGTGAGTAAATACTATATACACCATCTCTCAGGAGTAAATGCTGTGGACTCCATCTCTCATAATTAAATGTCGTGTTCTCCACATATAATGAGTAAATATCGTGTTCTCCATCTCACATTAGTCAATTCTGTGTACTCCATCTCTCATTAGTAAATACCGTGTTCTACATTTCTCATCAGTAAATTGTGTGGACTCCATCTCTTATGAGTATATATTTTGAACTCCTCCATCTCTCATTGATAAATGCAGTTTACCCCAACTGCCATGAGTATATGTTGTTGATACCATCTTTCTAGACTAAATGCTGCGGACTCCATCTCTTTTGAGTAAATGTTTTGGACTCCATATCTCACGAGTAAATGCTTTGGACTCCATCTCTTGACATTGAATACTGTGTAATCCATCCCTTAAGAATAAATGCTGTTTACTCCTTCTCTCATAAGTACATGTCGAGTAGTCCTTTTCTAATGAGTAAATGTTGTATACTCCGTATGATGTTGGCTTCACCTCTTTGGAGTAAATGTTGTGGAGGCCACTTCTCATGAGTAAATGCTGTGGACCCCATCCCTCATGAGTCAATGCTGTGGATTTCATCTCTCATTAGGAAAAACCATGAACTCCATGTATCTTGAGGAAATGTTGTGTAGTCCACCTATCATGAGTAAATTCTGTGGAATCCATGTGAAAATATTGTCAACTCCAAATCTCGAGACATAATACTACCTACTCCGTCTCTCATGACTAAATGCAGTGGACTCCATATATCATAAATAAATGCCTTCTACTCCATATCTCATAAGTAAATACCGTGTCCTCCATCTCACATGAGTAAATGCTGTGTGCCCAATCTCTCAAGAGTCCATTCTGTTGAATCCATGTCTCATGAGTATATGCTGTGTTTTCCACATCTCAAAATTAAATACAGTGCATCCCATCTCAAATGCGTAAATTTTGTAAACTCCATCTTTCATTCGTCAATTCAATTGGTGCATCTCTCATTACTATATGCTGTGGACACCATATCTCATGAGAAAATGCTGTGAAACCCATCTCTCAAGAGTAAAGGCTTTGGATGCCATCTCTTATGAGTTAATGTTGTAATCTCCGTCTCTCATGAGTAAATGCGGTGTATTCCATCTCTCAATATTAAATTTTGTGTTCACAATCTCTAAAGTGTAACTGATGTGGTCTCCATTTCTGATCAGTAAATGCAATGGACTCCATTTCTCATTAGTAAATCCTGTGTAGTCCATTTCTCATGAGTAATTGATGTGAAGTCCATCTCTAATGAGTAATTATCACATACTCGACCATTTATTAATACATATGTACTCGGTCTCTCATGAATATATTTTGTTGACTCCATATCTCAAGAGAAAATGCTGTTGACTCAATCTCTTGGAAGTCAATTCTATGGACACTATATATTTTCAGTAAGTGTGGATACCATCTCTTTAGATTCAATGCTTTTGACTGCTTCAGTCGTTAGAAAATGTTGTGGACTCCATCTCTTGGAAATCAATGCTGTGGACGCCATATCTTGTTAGTAAGTATGGACTCCATCTCTCATGAGTAAATGCTGTGTATATATCATCTCCCATGTGTAAATGCTGTAGACTCCATCTGTTGTGAGTAAATCCTGGCCATTCCATCTCTTTTGAGTAAATGCTGTGGACACCACTTCTCATGAGAAAATGCATTGGATTGCATCTTTCCAGAGTAAATGCTGTGAACCCCATTTTTCTGTAATTGCAGTGGACCCCATCTCTCGTGAGTCAATACTATATACACCATCTCTCAGGAGTAAATGTCGTAGACTCCATCTCTCATAATTAAATGTCGTGTTCTCCACATATAATGAGTAAATATCGTGTTCTCCATCTCTCATTAGTAAATTCTGTGTACTCCATCTCTCATCAGTAAATACCGTGTTCTCCATTTCTCATCAGTAAATTGTGTGGACTCCATCTCTTATCAATATATATCTTGAACTCCATCTCTCTTTGGTAAATGCAGTTTACTCCAACTATCATGAGTATATATCGTGGAATCCACCTTTCTAAATGTAGTGGACTCCATATTATATCATAAATAAATGCCTTCAACTCCATATCTCATGAGTAAGTACCGTGCTCTCCATCTCCTATGAATAAATTATGTGTGCCCAATCTCTCAAGAGAACATTCTGTGGAATCCATCTCTTGGAAGTCGATGCTATAGACTTCATATCTTTTCAGTAAGTGTGGACACCGTCTCTCTCTCGAGCTAATGCTTTGGACTGCATCAGTCGTTAGAAAATGCTTTGGACTCCATCTCTTGGAAATCAATGGTATGGACTCCATATCTTGCAGTAATTGTGGACTCCATTTCTCATGAGTAAATGCTGTGTATACCTTCTCTCATGAGTAAATGATGTGGACTCCATCTCTAATGAGTAAATGTCATGTACTCTTCGTAATCTTTTTTCAGTAAATGCTGTGTACTCGGTCTCTAATGAGTATATTTTGTGGACTCCATCTCCCAAGAGAAACTGCCGTGGATTCCATATCTTGGAAGTCAATGCTGTCGACTCCATATCTTGTCAATAAGTGTAGACTCCATCTCTCATGAGTAAATACTGTGGACCCCATCTCTGACGAGTAAATGCTGTGCAGTCCATCTCTAATGAGCAAATATCATGAACTCGATATTTTATCAGTAAATGCTGTGTACTCGGTATCTCGTGAAGATATTTTATGGACTCTCTCTCTCAAGAGAAATTGCTTTGGAATCCATGTCTGGGAAGTCTCTGTTGTGGACTCCATATCTTGTCAGAAAGATAAAAGCTGAGTAATCCATATATTGTGTGTAAATGCTGTGGGTTCCACATGTTATGAATAAATGCAGTGGACTCCATCTCTCATAAATAAATGCTGTGTACTCCATCTCTCATCAGTAAATATTACATATCTCATGAGTAAATGATGTGTACTCCATCTCTCAAGATTAAATGCTGTGTACACCACAGTTAATCAGTAAATGGTGTGCATTCCATCTCTGATGTGAAAATATTGTGAACTCCAAATCTCGTTACAAAATACTATGTACTCCATCTATCATCAGTAAATGCCTTGTTCTCTATATATCTTGAGTAAATGCATTGTATTCCATCTCTCATAAGTTGATGATATGGACTCCATATCTTGGGATTCAACGCTGTTGACTCCATATATCATGAGCAAATGTGGGCTCCATCTCTGATGAGTAAAACTGTGGACTCCAGAGTATATGCTGAGTATATTCTGAGTATTTGATGAGTGTATGCTGTGGACTCCATCTCTCATGAGTAAATGTTATGAAAGCGATATCTCTATAAGTAATGCAGTGGGATAGTGATGAAGAAGAAGGAAACGAAATCAACGACCTGTATCGTTGCCAGCCTTACCCTGGAATATATGGAAAAGGAACAGCAGTTGCATATCTCATGTGTAAACGCTGTGAACTCCATATATTGTGAGGAAATGCTGTTCGTTCCATGTCTTATGAATAAATTATGTGGACTCCACCTCTTATGAGCAAATGCTTTTGAATCCATGTCTTGAGAGTCAATGCTGTGGTCTCCACATCTCATGAATAAGTAAAGTGTACTCCATCTCTAGTCAGTAAAACTGTGGACCCCATTTCTTGAGATTCAATGTTTTTGAAAGCATAAGTCGTGAGAAAATGCTGTGGACTATATCACTCATTAGAAAATAACGTGTACTCCATCTCTAGTCAGTAAAAGCTGTGGACCCCATCTCTACTCAGTAAAACCTATGGACCCCATCTCTTGAGAGTCCATGCTTTGGACTGCATCAGTCGTTAAAAAATGCTGTGTACTCCACCTCTGATGAGAAAATGTTGTCATCTCCAACTCTCATGGGTAAATACTGTGTACATCTCTTATGAACAAAAGCTTTGGACTCCATCTCTCATGAGTATTTGCTATGGATTCCATCTATCGTGAGTAGATATCATGTACCCATCAATCATGGGTATATATTGCATGCTCCATGTCTCAAAAGTAAATGCTGTGGACTCCATATCTTCTGAGTAAATGCCATGGACTCCACCGCTCCGTAGCTAATGCCGTGGCCTAGTTATGAAGAAAAATCACCGGTATCGTTGCCCCGGCCTTCAGGGAAAATAAGGAAAATAACCCTTACATCTCTCAGTTGTCAATGCTAGGGACTCTATTTCTTGAGAGTCAATACTGTGGACTTCATCTCTCATGAGAAAATGTTGTGGACTACATCTCTTATGTGAACATGTTGTGAACTCCAACTCTCATGGTTAAATACTGTGCACTCAATCTCCCATGAGTAAACGCTGTGCACGCCATCTTTCATTAGTATAAGCGGTGGACTCTATCTCATACGTGTAAAATCTGTGGCCTCCAACTCTCGCGAATTAATGCTGCGTATTCCATATCGAATGAGCATATTCTGTGTACTCCATATCTCATGAATAAATAATGTGTATTCCGTCTCTAGTCAGTAAAAGCTGTGAACCCCATCTATTGAGACTCAATGGTTTTAACTGCATCAGTTGTGAGAAAATGCAGGGTCGGTGTCTAGGCTCCAGTCAATACATCTTGATGCGCCCGTGATCACAGTGGGCGACTTTAACTTATGCACCCTGGATGGCGCACTGCCCTTATTTCAACAGATCGTGACCTGCCTAACAAAGTAATCGACTTATGCTCTAGCTCATTGGAAGACACATACACCCCGCAATGTCTCCCTGCCCGGGGGGGGCAGATAACAACATCCTTCGTCTCCTGATATTCTCACTGACTCCGTGAAGTTCTGTCAAGACTCTATCATCCCAGACTGTCATTGTGTATCCTAACAAAGAATCCAGTGATCAACAAACAGAACATTTTCGAATCTCGAGACGCAGCTGCCATCCTGGAGGCTAAGCCAATTATTAGGGCAGATATTGGCCTTGCTAAAAAGGCTCTTCAAGACTAAGTAGAAAAGCAATATCAGACCATGAACACTCGTGACGCTTTCAGAAATCTCAAGGTGATGGCAGGTGATGCCAGTGCTGGCGAAAGTACAATATCTAATACACTGCCTGATGCTATAGATCTAAAAACCTTCTACACTCGCTTCGACAGAATAAACTTTACATCCGGGTGCACAGGGCTTCTGGCAACCACCACCCTCCCCCCGTACCCGAGAATGATCATCATCTCCAAAAACGACGTGACATGCCAGTTCAAGAGAACCAGCATAGGGAAAACTGCTGGGCCCGGCAGCATTTCGGCCCACTTTCTATATACGTGTGCTGAGGAATTGGCGCCTATGTTCACACAACTGTTCCAGGAGTCTGTAGACACCGGCATCATTCCAAACATTTGGAATACCAGCACCGTCATTCCTGAGCTGAAAATCCGATCACCGCATGAACTCAACCAATACATGCCCGTTGCTCTCACTTCCGTTCCTATGAAAGCCCCTTAGAAGTTATTCCTGATCAACCTCTCTCCACACATTAAGGAGAAACTGGATCCCATTAATTTCGCATAGAAGAGTGGGCGTAGCACTGATGGTGCTGTGTCAACCCTGATACACGATGTCACCAAACATCTAGAGAAGGCAGTTAACTACATCCGCATCCTCTTTATATATTTTAGTTCGGACTTTAATACTATACACCACCACAATATGATTAAAAAGCTTCTAGCTCTGCACATACCCCCCAACTTCATTCACTGGATGCATGACTTTCTCAGCAACATACCCCAACATGTGAAGGCTGGCAGCAACACCGCATCCAACATCTTTACGAATACCGGAGCAACCCAAGGGTGTGTCTGTGACATTTTCATCATCCCCGTTATACGTATCTACTTTAATTGAGCGTAGCATAGCATGTAGACTGCACACAATCCATTATATGCGAATCCTATTACAGATGTCAATAACAATTACAGTTGCGTTGATGTGACACTGCAATACTGCGTAGTTGTATTTGAAAAAGAGTACATAATATCAATTGGACTAATAGCTATTATACATGAATATACGTATTGCTTTCTGGAGTTGAAAATGTTCAATATAATCAGATGTATAGAATGTTTGTTAGGCCAAGTATCTTAAATAAAACATATAACATTACAAACTTTCCTATGCTCAATACCATAACAGTCGGCAGGAATTATGGCGAATGAACAAAGAGAACTATACAAAACATCATAAAAACTATGAAATCGTCGATAATAAAGATATAAAATTTGTAAAACCAGTATTTCGAACAAGAGATTTGGCTTCGTCAGCGGTTGACGCCTATCCCATACTACCGTATATGCCGTACCCGGCGGCCTCTGGGAATTAAATGGTGGAGCAACTCCAGGCTTTGGCATGCCCATCCTCACCAGTCTCTTCCAATTGCATATATACGCATCTCCAAGGGAATTGTATCTTTCTCCAAGGGAGACAACAGATCGGAACCCTAATCCCCCCTCGTATCAGGAAACACCACATCCTGGCGAGAGAGCAGCTTGCCAAGCCGCTGTAGACCTGTGTCTGTGTTTGTCTCGACGCGCCCAACTGACAATAGTTGTAAGTTTTGGGATCTATATATGAACCCGACATGTCGCACGCAGCTAAAAATGTGGTGTTGTGTATTATTGACATGCTATGGTATGATTTACTTCTATATTTATATATGACGCATTTTATTCAATTATAATTCGTCATTATAATGTTGTGAATATGATGCAGGATATATTGCTATAGACGTTTGTGAAAATGCATATAATGAATAAATAACCAATCTAATAATTTGTCATTTGGCATTCATGTATATTTTTCTCAAACAGCGACACATTGTAAACGATAGATGGCGACATAGTTTTCTTATTATCTGGAAATTGTTTCTTTAATATCTTTGAATGAATATATTGTTAGGTGTGTGTGCATGCATTAATTAAACAATTTAATTAAGCTAACTAATATAATAGCCAATTAGTTATTGTCATCAAACACATGCATTAATCGCATGATGTTGAGCAATTTGTCGGTGATATACGTTCTACCATTTTAGCGAAATCATTCACAATATCATTCCAGATGAGTGGGTCCTAGACCAAGCAAAGTTACTGTTTTATATTGGGCCTTACACGCATATAATGAATAAATAATCGTTCCTATATTTTTTCAATTTGTATTTATGTATTTTTTTCTCAGACGGCGACACTAGGTAAATGCGAAATGGTCATATAGTTTTCTTATTATCTGGAATTTGTTTCTTCGATGTCTTTGAATGAATATATTGTTCGGCGAATGTGTGCATGCATTAATTAAACAATACTCTAATACTAACTAACTAATATGTTTAATAAAACTTACTGATATGTTTAACCAATTAATTGTTGTAATCAAACACATGTACTAATCGCAAGATGTTGAGCAATTTGTTGGTTATATACGTTCTACCATTTGTGCACAATCATTCACAGTAAAAGTCATAATGAGTGGGACCTGGATCAAGCAAATTTACTCTTTGATCATGAGCCATACACATATGGTAATCTTTGATAAGCATGTTGTTAAATTTCCTGATAGGAGAATATATTTACCTGATTCATTGTGAAATGAAGGTATATTTTTTCTGCCTGCAGCGTTTATTGTTGGGATATTTATTAAGGAAATAGTGTTAAGCTAATTTTGCATATTCATCGGCGTATTGCATTAAACTGTACACACATTTTTTACATAGTTCTGACAGCAATGAGAACCGTGTTCTTGAGTCAAGTGACTTTAAAATCAATTGTTTTATAGGAATCTGGGGGTTTAGAGAGAACACGATTTTAAGCATTTCAATAAGTGACTGATGTTGTGATCAAGGAGTTATCATTATCACATAATGCAAATCAACGCAAGTTATTGTATACAATATTATTTTATTATTAAATAAACAAACCGGATATGTATACAATTTCTTCATGATGTTCTGCAGACCTCGTGTACATCCATGCAATGTCAGTAGAATAGTTTTATTTCACGAGTCTCATTCGAGCCTCATTCGCCTACGCTGGACTGCTCTGCTAAATGCCAGAAATAGTAGTTCAAACAACTCTTCACCCCGTAGAACACGAAATTCTGAAATAATAAGTGGTATGTAAGAAATCAAGTGGTATGTAAGATCATAAATATGTCGTTTCAGGTAGTGAAATATATTGAGGTGCTGCTAATTAGGTCATTGCACGGCATACGCAGACTATGTGTCAATGACATGTGATGATGCGGAGAATGAAAACCATTTCAAGGAAGACTAAATGAGACTATTGGTGGAAATTTAAACAGAATACGAAAAGAAAAATTGCCTAGCCATGTGAAAATCAATCCTTTCGTTTTTATATAGGTACCTCTATCAAACTATTCAACTATATATATATATATATATATATATATATATATATATATA
>SDWI01001347.1:115895-126965 GCA_009193005.1 Lamellibrachia luymesi
GTTGAGGCCATTGGCACAGAATAGCATTTCCGATAGCTTTGACATAACGTTATTAAACTGGTTATATCATTATCGCTGGTAACGCGATTCGAACAGTTTTCTCGTGGTCATTACTAACAATGATATCTTGCTGGTGGACAGAGGTTGTCAACGAAGACGTCTATTTCTGCAAGCTAGGCACTGTGAGTTGTATTGGATTAAGTTTATTGCATGGCAGATTAACATGTTGACGTTAATAATTGAACGGAATTAAATAATTTGCGGTTTTTATTTAAAATTCAACGTTCAATTCGTAACCTCGACTTTGTAGTCACTGTATCGGACATACAGACGTATTTATATTGGAGAGTGCGGACGCGGGGTGACATACAGCGCCTTGAAAACAAGCATAATCGTTACAATGATCGTCTTACATATCCCTATGAACTATCTAATAATCGCAGTTCTCGTGAAATATGCAGAACTACGTGAAGACCGCACCGTTCTCTTCAAGATATCGCTCTCTCTGGCCGACGCAGTGGACTTACGCAGTGGACTTACGGTTTTATCAATCAGTGCTGTATTCTGCTCAAGAGTTATATCTAGAGTGCAACATTTGACACAATACCTTCCCAAAGATAAACATGGTATGCCTGTCGATATTCGGCTTCGCTTCGATGCAAAGCCAGGCTTGGGTGGCCTTCTCTGAGATGGTATCGGTATCGAAGCCGCTTAGGTATGAGCAATTGCTCTCTAGAAATCGCTGCTACGGAATCATTGTCTCCACGTGGATCTTCGGCGCCGCTGTTGCTGCTTCAAGGTTACTAGCCCGACGTGGCATACAGACGTTTGCTGGTTTACATTCGAGGCACACAACAGAAGCGTTTCTGCGTTGGTGTTAGTGTTATAGCTAGTCTTGTTAGTTTGTCCGGAAATTGTTCTCACCTACGCGATTGTGCGAATAATTTTCCTCGTTGTCGTCCGAGCTCACATACAAGTCTCGGTGTAGGTGCAGTCGATCAGCGGAGGCGCCGACGATTCAGGAATGGTGAATCTTAAGGCGATTCGCTCTTCCAGAAACGTCCTCGTCTTTTGATTTGTAGCTCTGGATCTTTCAGTGCTATTGTTTGTGCATATGATTATTCTTTACGATGAAAAGTTGTGTTAAGTTTTTTGGCATTTTGGTTGGTCCGCTACAATTCGTTCATGAATAGTTTTCTATACATGGTTCTTCACCACTCGATTCGACAACACACTTAGGCTCATGTTCACCGGTTTGTGAGAGTCGTGTTGTTGTGGCTGAAGGCAAATCCGTACAGAAGTCGGTGACGACAACAGCGGGGATAAAACATTTCGTGTTCAACTGGTATTTTAATTAACTAATTTGTTGTTGTCGTGTTAGTTGAACACATCGCCGTTATCGGATACTGATGTCTTGTGTCGTTTAATTAACTATTAATTAACTGTGTTACTGCCTAGATTATCATGTAGTCGTGTCGTGTTCGGTAGATGTATTGCAGTTGTCGACTTCCGTTGTTAAGTATTGTGCGACTGACAAGTTGCATGGATACGTTTCCCATGAACGTGACGTCTAAATTCATACTTCAGGGTTGGTTCCTTTATGACGCGAACACATGCGTCTAAATCGTTGTAATTGATTATTTTTCGAATATATTTGCTAAACAAAACACCGAACATATGTATTAATGCATAACCTGTTTACAACTCATTTGTTTGCTAGAAAAATATACTTGTTGTTATTATTATTTTGTTGTTGCTGCTGCTGCTGCTGTTTCATGGAACTTCTTGCATTGGTTCTGTTGTGTATAGAGTGTATACAAATGAACAAGATTCATGAAGCTATACGAACGTTTCAAGTACATATAATTACGGAAGAAATCGTGCAAATTGTCGAAAGTAATTTTCACATAAAATGCAACGATATGTAAAACAAGTGTTGTGTTGGTAGTGTGCATATGCGCGAATAAGGTTTTGAACGGACGACGGGTTGTCTGTTTGTGCAGTGTTTACGTAGATCCTGAGAAAACAAACACATCTGGCATCCACCACGAAGTGCTGTCCCTGTTGTTCATTTGTGTTATTTAGTTTTGTTTAAATTGTCGGCCAAAATATTAATTTATTTTAAACTAGGCCATGTGGAAATTCGGAGAAAAAGTATTTTCGTATTTTCGTGATATGATATCAGGATATTGAAACTTTCACAAGTTACCAGATTTATTATTTACCTTATTAACGACGGGTTAATTTAATCGAGGAAGGAGTTGTATGAGAAGAAACTCTCACGTCAGTGGATGCACATTTGACAGGAAGACGTGAATTTGACGATGTGAATGTGAAGGCGTGAATGTGAAGACGTGAATGGGACGACGTGAATATGATGACGCGAATATGATTTCTTTAATGTGATGACATGAATGTGAAGACGTTAATGTTATAACGTGAATGTGGTGATGTTAATGTGATGACGTGAATATGAAGACATGCATTTGATGACGTGAATGTGAAGACATGAATGTGATAACGTGAATGTGAAGACATGACTGTGATGACGTGAATGTGATGATGTGAATCTGATGACGTGACGTGAATGTGAATGTCATAGATAAACGTAAAAGCATTTATACATGATAATTATAACATATAAAATACTTCAGCAGTATATTGACAAGGCCTTTCATCAGGCGTCTGATATCGTCATCATCACCGTCGTAAGAGTCTCAAACGTCTTAAGAGTATTGATCATACGTTTTAGGACGTTAGTCAGGCGTCTTGAGACATGGTCAAGCGTCTTAAGAGTATTGATCATACGTCTTAGGACATTACTCAGGCGTCTTGAGACATGGTCAAGCGTCTTAAGAGTATTGATCATACGTCTTAGGACATTAGTCAGGAGTCTTAAGACATGGTCAAGCGTCTTAAGAGTATTGGTCAAGCATGATCCATAGATAACTACTATATAACCACCACAAAAACACCGTGTGTATATGATATGTTTAATCAAGCGAAGCTAAGAGAAGCTATTTTATATATTATATTATTATTATTATTATGTACAAATGCTTTTACGTTTATCTTTGACGACCACATTCACGCCAACACATTCACGTAATCACATGACATGTACAAACGCGGGAATGGATGTAGAAACGCAGCAAAATTGCGAAAGCGCCAAGTTGGTAGAAACGCGTGGGAATTGGGAAAAGGCGTGTAGAAACGCGGGAAATGGAGAAAATGTTTGCACATTTCGGCGGATTTCAATTTAGCGTGACAGCTTATGAATTATTTCGCTGAATTGTCAGATATTCTTATACATGCATTGGCATCCCAGATTACTGGAAAAGGCATATTTATTGTTAACCAGGGACCCCCTAACAAGCACACCCTTTTTACATCAATGTCAGTTACACCCAGAATAAAAAAATATTAAAATTACAATAGTTAAGTTGTAATGGCATCAAGATAGATTACAATTGAGGGAGGATTTCAAAACACGGATGTTCAAAAACAAACAAAATTGGTTTCTTGGCAAAGCAGCTGCTTCGTTTAGCGAATGTGAATGTTTCGCCCTGAATACCATGTTTACAGGGCATGTCGAATGGCCAGATCGATATTTATAAACATGTAACGATACAAAGATTGTGGTTGAATAAAACATATTTCAGTGGCAGACCCGTCCTCGGGGTTTTGTAAAGGGGCATCGGGTGTACACAATCAATTTTAGATTTGCTTAACGTACGAACCATCCCCGTGGACCCCCGCGCACGGCCTACAAAAGTTCAGCACCAGTCATGCGAGACTGACGGAGATATGACGACACTTACAGACAGACAGGCAGACAGAGTCACAAACTCTTTATGGAAGAGAAACAATGGACTGTATACTTGGATGCTAACACTATGACAACTCTGCTCCAAATCCTCTATACAGAAAGCCAAGACAT
Source organism: Lamellibrachia luymesi (assembly GCA_009193005.1). Lineage (NCBI taxonomy): Eukaryota > Metazoa > Annelida > Polychaeta > Sabellida > Siboglinidae > Lamellibrachia > Lamellibrachia luymesi. Next base: position 119,836 of record SDWI01001347.1, read on the forward strand.
TACGCCCACTCTCATGTCACAATCTATGAACCTTGGGGTGGAAAGGAGTGGCCGTCTGGGTAGTTCCTACCACATGCCCCTCGACCATCGTCATGGTAACATGGAGGTCTCGACTGCCAATTGGATCGTTGAACAGTTACAAAAAGTCATAGAAAGAAAATAAATCGAATAACTTGGGCGGTCCTTGGGCCAGTTATGTTTACTCTGTACACTACGCCAATGCAGCGCTTATTCAGAAGACATGGAGTACACTACCACAAATATGCGGATGACATTCAACTATATGCATCCTACAATCCAGCTGTGCTGGGCGACCAAGCGGAAACAGTGAGGCAACTCACAGACTGTATTAGGGAAGTTGGACAATGGATGACTCTTCGTATGCTAAAGTTAAATGATGACAAAACTGAGATGATTACTTTTATATTAAAACATAATCTCAAGTTATATGGAGTTTGCTGTATGACCATTGGAGCTGACATCATTTCACCAGTAGACTGCGTACGAAATTTGGGAGTTCATATGGATCAACATCTGACGACGACACATCATGTGACAGCTGTGTATGCTGCTTGTAATTATCATCTATACAGACTATCATCAATACGTCACTATCTCACAACAGAAGCCACGATGGTAGTGTTGTAAATGCACTTGTGACCTCTCGCTTAGATTTCTGTAATTCGCTTTTGGTAAACCATTCGGCATCACAGATACTTCGACTGCAACGAGTACAGAACAATGCTGCTAGACTAATTACGCGCACCAGTAGGCACGACCACATAATACCAGTCTTAAGGGGCTTACACTGGCTGCTGGTAGCAAGTCGAATACATTTCAAGGTGCTAGAGCTGGCGTACCGATGCGTCAATGGTTTGGCGCCGACTTATTTGGTCGAACTTTTACACATACGAACTCCTGATGGGCGTCTACGCAAGGACTATGCGCCAACACTGCACCAATGCATCACTAAGAAGAGCATTGGTGAATCTGCATTTGGAACAACAGCGCCTCGACTATGGAATTCATTGCCCGCAGACATTCGTAATTCCAAGACGCTAACAATTTTTAGGAAGTCTTTAAAGACTCACCTTTTTACTAGTCACTTCAAATATGAAGAGAATATTATGTGATGGACACTATGGGTGGACTATTTGTGATATACATTAATTTTGCATTAGGATTCTCACCAGATTTTAAGGTTTTCTAAATTATTTTATTTATTTATTTCTAAAGTAATTTTATTTATTTATTCAGTGTTTACACATGTTTGTTTATATTTAAGTAGTATTTTACACAATGTGAATAGTATTTTATACCATGTACAGCGCATTGATCCATATAGTCGCCGAAGTCTGACAATGCTAAACTAAAACAATACATTCGTAGACCTTGCACGCGCTTGCAAGTGCTTGCATAATGCCCGAGGTCGTCTATTTGTGGTCTGCAGGCCGTCGCCTACTGTGTTGCGTTAAGGTAGCGTTAACTAAAACTTTCATCGTCTCTCTCGCAGTGGGATTGGTAAAAAAGAAGAGCACAAACTTTGATTCGCAAATGCCGAATTATCTTGTTGCCTACTGTAACGCTAGGTAACGTCATTTAACACTGTCAACGTGTGAATTAGTTACACTCATAAAGGGATTAACTTGTTACGCTATCGAACTACGAATGTTTTAATTTGATGGCGCTGAGTAAGACTGACTTACAAATGTTGCCTCACGGTCACAAAATGTATTCATTTGTTGCTGTAAACTACATTCTATGATCGTGACAATGTAAATGTAATGTGAATATCGCTTTATTGCTTTATTACGATTATTATTATTCCATGTATTGTGTTTTAAAATTAAATCTATTTACTATCATGAATTATTATTTTTTACTGTATCATTTAATTATACTAAAAGTCATTAATGTACAATGTTTCTAAGTATTACTTAAATTGCAGTTCTTGGCTGCACTTATGATGTGCACATATCAAGTTACCAATTCTACACCTGAATTTCCTAATTAAAATGGTGATAACGTTAGGATTATATAAGTCAAAGAAACAAGAAGTTTGCCATATCATAGGAATGAATCAAAGTTGTTAAAGATAACTTAGTTAATTAATGTTTTACTTTGTAATGCAAACGTTAGTCAAACATAGAGTAAAATGCATTTCGTTTAAGTTCCGTACGCAGCCATCTTTGCTAAAGAAATGGCTCGTGGAAATAAAGCTTTCAAACTTGAGGTCGCCAAGAACAAACTTGTTCCGACAGCCACACGGAGAAGGTGGCAGCCTTGGGTTATCCTGGTACTAAACTAACTTTGGAAGATGATGATGTCATGATCAACTGACATTTAATTAAGCAATTGAATCACACACTTCTGAAAGTGTTTCAAATAACAAGCCCACAGCCTAGGCGAGTTGACTAGCTTAACTTAGCCACTATAGATACTGCCATAGTTGCTGACATTTTGAAGAGAATTTTTTCATAAGACTGCTGCACACAAACATAAAGGAAAATTTATAAGAACATTGACAAGCTGAAAAGAATACAAACCTGAGCAACTAACCTTATCTCAGAAGTTCAATGTTTTACACACGGAAGCATATTGCTGCCATGTGTAGAAAGAAAAACATATCAAAAGTTCGACTTAATAAGTCGAAATTCCAAAACTCTAAACGTTCAAGTTACTGGGCCCAAGTTCCTAAATTCGCATATTTAAGGGGACATTCGGCCATGACCCCTCTAGGCTTAAACATTTCGTTTTTTGCCATTGTCACATGTTGCTCCACCACACGGTAGCATGGTAAACTAATGGGTGACAAAGCTTGCCCACTTTGGCCTCCCTATATTTTGTGAGATATTGAAAACGCCATAATTAACGCTTGTTCACTGGAAAGGTTATAAGGTTATATGATGTTCTTCATATTTATATAAAAGTTGTCTTCGTTTATTTGACGTCATCTCTTTACATTGACGTCCATGCGTGGACGTTTCGGAACGTTTTACCATGACGTCCACGTGCGAACGTTACGTAGCGTTTTACAATGACGTCCGTGCTCAGACGTTATAGTTACACGCTATGCATAAAGTAAGCTATGTTATGCCTTTTTGAGACCCCCACCTCATCCATTAACCAATTACTGTGCTCTCATCACAACCAGTCGTAGCACGAGATGATGATCTTTGTGCGTCCCTATTCGTGATAATGCTTAATTATTCTGGTAGGTTGCGCCTCTGAGCTCAGCTTCCGAAGGACACAGGCGCTATAGATATTTTTACTATTATTAGCAGGCGGCCATACGTTGCTGGTTAACTTCCCTGAGTTCGTTCTGAACACCGTAAATATGCGGTAGGTGATACATTACTATTGGCTTTCCACTTAGAGACCCTTGCTTTTGCAATGGTTTGATAACCTGGGTGTTCCAAATATGGGCCATGCAATCAAGTTCTTCCCAGAAGAGAGAGAAAGATAGAGACATATTAATTTAGTGTGCAATAATGCATTAGTGTGCAAAAATGTATTAAAGATTCTCAATAACAAATTATGAAGATACTATCATAACGTACCATAGGCCTGCATCTCTTCTTGTCTTTTCCCATAAACCGTAAGGATCGTTGGGGCAGCATTGATGACTTTCTAACCAGCTCTCTCCACGTTTCACTGTTCTCGACAGCCCTCTGGGCGTCAGCGAACTCCATTCCTGTCCACTCTTTGATGTTATCTTCCCACCTCTGCTTCTGTCTACCTTTTCGTCCCCCCCCTTACAGTACCTTGCAAGAGAGTCTTTGCAAGGCCAGATGATCGTGATACATGACCGTACCACTTCAGTTTACGCTTCTTAACTGTTGTAAGAAGGTCGTCATATGGTCCGATGGCTTGTTTGATTGTGTTGCGGACAGCTTCGTTAGTAACATGGTCTTTGTATGATATGCGCAAGATCTTCCGAAAGCATCTCATTTCCATGGCTTTTATCCTTTTCTGTAGATCTGCTGAGAAGGTCCATGTTTAAGAAGCGTACAGAAAGATGGACATGACAAGGGAGCGCATCAGCCTTATTTTCGAACTGACAGTGATGTTTCTGTCGTTTCATAAGGGTTACAACCTTGTTAGTGCTGCTGTTGTTTCTGCAATCCTGACAAGTATCTCCGGTTTGGAACCCTCATCTGTGATAATTAATCCCAAGTACCTGAAGCTTGTTACTGTCTCAAGTCTCTGTCCATTAACTTTGACCTCTGTGCTGATGCCTTGTGTGTTGTTCGTCATCAGTGTTGTCATTTTGGCACTGATCTCCATGCCGTATGATGTAGATGTTTTCTCGAGGCGCTCCACCAAATTGACTAGTTCTTGTTCATCTCCTGCTAAGCCGTCGATATCGTCAGCAAAACGAAGATTGGTGATTGTCCTGCCTCCAATGCCGATAGTGCCTTGATGGTTTTCTAAAGCATTAGTCACGATCCTTTCCAGAAAAATGTTGAAGAGCGTTGGTGATAGTAGGCATCCTTGTCGAACTCCGAGTGTTGTTCGAAACCAGTCTCCTATGCTGCTGTTGAAGATTACTGCACTGGTGGCATTGTCATATAGGTGTTAAATGGTTCGGACAAGCTTGGAGCCAATGTTGTACTTCCTCATGATTGCCCATTAGGCCGCATGCCATACTTTATCAAAGGCCTTCTTGAAATCTATGAAGACATGATACAGGTTTTGCTGATGTTGAAGGTGTTTCTCGAAAAGGATTCTAAGGTTGAAGATATGTTCACTGGTGCTACGTCCTGCTCGAAAACTCGCTTGTTCGTCAGCGATGATCTCTTCTGCCTGGGGTTTGTGTCTGTTGAGTAGTATCTTCAACATGACTTTGCTCGGGTGGTTGATGAGGCTGATTGTTCTGTAAATTTGGCACATCTGTAGGTTGCCTTTCTTGGGAAGTGTGATGATCAGTGACTGAGTCCATGGGGTGGGCCATTCTCTTGTCTGCCAGATCTTGTTGCAGATTGTTGTAGGTGTGGTAATCAAGGTTTCTCCCCAAGCTTGAACCAGTCCTGCTGGTATGTTATCAATTCCAGCTGACTTTCCTGTTTTCAGAGACTTTACTGCAGCCTTCACTTCCTCACGAAGAATGGGGTAGTCGTCCTCTTCAATAGTCTGCTGGGACTCCGTTGGTGTTGTGGCTGTACAGTTCTGAGCAGTATTCTGTCCATCGATTGAGGATCTGATGTTCTTCTGTCAGGCATTTCCATGATTTGTCTTGGATAGTGGTAGTTATCCCTTTCTTCACTGATGTCAGGTCTTTCACTATTTGGTAAGCCTTCTTGCTGTTGTTCTTGCTCAAGCTGTCTTCAATTTTACAGCATTGTTCTGGTATCCAATTATCTTTTGGTCTTCTCATATCTAGTTTGATCTTTTTGTTGACTTCTCTGTATTTTGCTGCACCTTCAGGGTCACATTTTCTCATTTTCAATTCCCTTATTTTGTCATAGAGATCTAGGATGTCTGCTGTGACCCATGGTTTCTTTGTCCGACGGTGTTTTCCAAGGATCTCGCTGGCTGTGTCCGTCACTATTTTGTTGAAGGTGTTGGTCAGCAAGTTCACGTCGGTATATTTGTCATCCAGTATGATAAGTAGTGCAAATTTCCCACCTATCATTGCTTTGAATGCTTCTGCTACATCAGGCCTGCATACTAAAATAAATAACGCGCAAAAGCATGACGTCTGATGAGCGCTGTGGTGATATGTGTTGTGACAGGTGTGGTGATAGGTGCGGTGGAATCGTGGACTCACACACGCACGCACGCACGCACGCACGCACGCACGCACGCACACACACACACACACACACACACACACACACACACACACATTTTATGGGAGTGGGGTTTGAAACTGTTGAGCGAATTTTGTTTAACTGTAACATTTTGCAGAAGTCATCCCCAAAAAAACATGGCTGATTCTGTACCCTCGAACCCGTCTTTCCAAGACCAAGAGAACGGGCCTGGATTTGATAGCCCCACGGCCAATTTTTTTTCGATTCCGGCCTACTACTCTTTACAGTACAAACACTGACGAGTACATTGTTGTTTTTTTAATGCTAATCTAAAAGATATGACAACACTGATCTTGACATTTATTTATTTCATAGCTACAAACCAACTATCACAGAAGCAAGAAAACCTTGGAGAAGGGAAATACGGAGCTCAGTACATAAACCGTGTCTTTCCGTTGTCACAAAATTAATAATGTCTTATAATCCAAACAGCCCAAATAATACAAGTGGTCTTAAATTACGACCGTTCATACACATTTCAATTATTTTATTGGGTCACGCCCTCATGAAAAAATATAACTTTCCTAAAAAAAAACATTGTTATGATAGTTATCATGACTAAAGTATGGAACAATTGTTTACCATTGTTTCGTAGTGGACAAAAGTTAATCGTGGATTGAAATCTATAGCATTGGTAATTATTTTGACAAGGATGTTTACAACTATTAATTATGTAGATCTGCCCAAGATGGGAGGAACATCGACCGCTGTGATGACGGTCGTCAAAGCCGTCTGTAATGGGTGAATATACACTAACGCAGAGTTTTACAGGTGTCAAAAATTCTACGAACTTTCAATTATCTAAAAACAATATTGCCCACAACAACATTTGTTGCTTGATATTCCAGGACGGAATTATATACGGGTGCTTCTTGACGAAAGTGTAGTGACTGCGACAAACGGTGGCGTCACATCCCGCAGCCTGAATAATCGAGGCTATTGAAATGGTTAGTGGCGCCACAGGTGGGGAATTTGGGCTTAAGAGTCCGCCATCTTTCTGATAGACAAGTGTGACTGAGTAACGGGATATTCATTCATCTTCCGGACTTGCTCGTTATTGTGAAATAGGTAATCGTTTACTTAACTGGCCTAAATTATTAGGACTTTATGCCGACGATTTTTCCAGAATTTTTTTACCTGAATGCGTTCCTTGCACCATTCCGCATATGTTCCAGTAAAAAAAGTTCATATATTCTTTAAAAATATTGTGTTTTAGGCCACTTTTAATCAGTTTGACACATCAAAACAGCGGAGCCGATTGCATGTTAAAGATGGCGCGTGTGCGATTTGCGCATTAGTCACGCCTCGGTGCCATCA